>JALPQI010002068.1:0-115773 GCA_025490895.1 Thaumatotibia leucotreta | reverse complement strand
GTAGTGCTAAATTAAGTAGTACGAGTAGTTAGTTATTAAAACAACCAAGTTGTGCACGAACATAGAAAAGTCAATCAAATTGCGATTGGGATGTTGACATCCAAAAATGAACAATGTAACAAAACGATTACTATAAAATGAAAAACAGAGTTTTAAAATAGTTGACCACTAATTACCAACATCGCTTGAATTAAATATTTAATGGTTTAATATTAATGAACAAAGGTTACCTGAACCATAAGTGCGAGAGCACAGACAACTATAACTTTGAACGCCATTTTAAAATGTTCTCAGTGGAAGTTCTCACTAGAATGATTCTTTCTGAAACACACCTAGTTTTTATATGCCCCCTTATCGTTTAAGTGCCTATGATAATAATTCATAAACAATAGACCAATTGCATCTATATGTGTCCAATTTTTGATTAAACACGTATGCTGAATTTAATAGCCAAGATCCTTTGTCCTAGACCAGCTTTAATAGACACGAAAAGATGATATTGGAAACAGGTGTTCTAGTTATCAGTATTTCGTAACATCCTATAAACGTTCTGTTTTGGTATAAAAGCTGATCGAGCTATTAGACGAATTATAGTTTCAAGTGACTTTGAAAACTAAAGACTAAAACCATGTCTCCTTTTACCGTATTCGCCCTTTGCCTGCAACTCTGCTTGATCCAGGTAATCTTTACGGATTTTTTTCATAAAGACCTTATTCTCTTAAAATTGTGATTCACCAGCCTATTTTAGTCCTCTCCTGGATCCTCCTTAGTCCTCATCACCAGTGGTCTCCTGCCTCTTTTGCGTCATAGTGAGAGATTTTTCTTCAGATTTTCGTTAGATTTGTAGATTTAATTTAATAAAAAAACCTTTTACAGGCCGTTATGAGCCAGAAATGCAGTAGCTCCAGCGGCTGCGGCTCCTACGGCGGAGATGGCAAGGGCGTGGTGAGTGCTGCCGGCACCATCGAGGCCTGCGGTACCACCTGCGTCGACGGCAAGGTGCCCGTGTGCGGCTCTGTAGCCTTCGGCGGCTGCGCGCCCGCTTGCGGCTCCGTCTCCATATGCGGACAGTGCAGTTGCAACTGCAAGTAAAATTGCACTTAAAATTTTGTAATTGGCTTGAAATTCGTCACTATTGATGTGCAATTCCTACGGCTTAAAATAAAATATAAAATAAAAACACAAGATTTTTTTATTCAATATCTACTAACAACGAAGTAGGTATCCACACGTCTGTACGAGTATCCCAGTAGTGCTACAGTATTGTTATTCAAATTGACACAATATTATTATGTCGTTAAAATATTATGGTAACTTATGTTGGAGCATATGACATGCCGTCTAGTGGTGAATGCGGATACGCATAGTTAATAGGAGAGGCCTACGTCCAGCAATGGACTATCATAGGCTGATGATGTGATGATGTGATATGACATGCAATGTAATTGATATAATTCACGTGTGATGAACTGATGAAGCCGTCACCAATGAAAATTTCGAACAACGTATTGAATATAAGCCCACTCGTTAAATGCTCTCGAGGCTACAAGCCGAGCAAAAGTTTATTTTATCCGTGTGCATAAAATATTATTTTTAATTTCCATTGGTGATGGATGGCGTCATCGTCACATAGGAGCAGTGTTACACTTTGGGCTACCAACTATACCCACATACCCACATACATTTAGTTCAGTACCTGTAAAATCATTTCATTCCATTTATTACTTAACCGATAAGGAAGTCTTTTAAATAACATAACGAGGTGACGTCGACAGTGACAAAGCCGGTACGATGCGACGTGACGAATAATGACGTAGCCGTGACGTGATAGAACATGTCACTGGATGGTACATCGCGATGAGCAATTACAATTTTCAATGTGTACTAGATTACATGTGTTCAATGAAAGGCCAGAAAACGATGAAAATGTGTTAAAATTGTGACCGTTTCTGTTACATTATCATTATTTCAATTGACGGTTTAACAAGTGATCACATTATATTATTTATGCAGATCCCACTACGTCCTGCTGCTGAGGGAAATCCAAACAGTAAATTAAACATATACTTAGGTTGTTACTAGTGATTGGTCGTCTCCGGTAATTTCCCAATCTTACTACGGGGAAAGTTTCCATTTAAGAATATTCCCCATACTGTGTTTTTTTTTTTTTTTTTTATGTTGGCACAACAAAGTGGCTCCACTCCACCTGATCGTAAGTGAAAAGTAGAGCCCAAATCGCGGCGGCAACGAACAGGAGACAATCAGTAACCTGTGTGTGTTGGGTAAGTTACCGGGAACGACCCAACACTAGTTGTTACAAAATTATAGCATGTATAAAATTTTGCGTACGTGGAATATACCAACTGTTTAATAGATATAATTAAATGAAGGACCTGCAAACCCGAATTGCTTGAGCATGAACTGCACGAATTGTACGAATCTTAGAATACCTAGACATAGGGCGTCACTCTTACTTATGACACTCTGAAATCAGGAAAAAGACCCTGTCGAATCGATGTAAAATTATCTTTGGTATAGGACATCAAACATTTAAAAAACATAATACACTGTAGTATACTCTGAGTAATGCAACTACTTACAACACAAATCAAAACAATGTGAATTACCTATTCCACAGAAATTTTTGCTTTTGGGTGTGGAAAAAATTAAAAGTAGAAAAATTTACCATTAAACGACTGCGAATTTTTTTGCAAAAGCGGAGACTGCGACTTCATAGGTACGTAATTTAGGTACTCCAGGTAAAAATGATACATATTTAATTCGACGACAATATTTTATTGATAACTAAATCGTCGATTACTCATACATAGCCACAAATATTGGATGTCATGTAGACGACCCAGCCTGGTGCCCTCATTTGCCGCAGCCGCAGCCAGACCCGCCCTTGACGCTGGTGATGGCCACATCCCCGCTGCAGCCGCAGCTGTAGTCCACACAACCGGAGCCGCTGGTGTCGTACTTGCCCTGGAACTGCACGGCGCTCAGGAACGGCAGTTCTCCGTTCACGTCCAAGTCTCCGCTCAGGGCGAGATCAGAGGAGACAGAGATGCCGGAGGGGGAGATGGGGCCGACGCTGGTGACGAGGAGGTCGCCGCCGCTGTTGGAAATGGAGACGGAGCTGCTGGAGCCGCCGTATTTGCCGGAGCTGCTGGATGATGAGCAACACTTCTGTCCGGAGATGGTCTGGAACATAAATGAATCCTAAATACTAGTATCCTATGATCTTCAGAGGCATTACTCAAACTTTGTCTATTAACCCTAAAGAGCATATAATTATGTTTATTAAGTAGACGGTAAATGGGACAAAATTAATTACAAATTCCTAAGGTCTCCTGTAGTCACACGCTGGTGACATGGTGGTCGACTATGTTGGACACTAGACAGTGTTTCTTTCAGTTACAAAGGTAGCCAGAGCTACGCCAATATGAGCATTGAGTAGCTTCTAGTGCTATACTTATAGCTAGTTATAAAAACAACCAAGTTGTGCCCGAACATAGAAATATCAATCAAAAGTGCGATCGGGACTTTGGCATCCAAAAACGAACAAGTAACAAAACTATTAAAACAGAGTTTCTAAATAGCAGACCAGTAATTATTATCAACATTGTTCGAATTAAATATTTAATGGCTAAAAATTTATAAACAAAAGTTACCTGGACCATAAGTGCGAGAGCACAGATGACTATAACTTTGAACGCCATTTTAAAATGTTCTCAGTGCAAGTTCTCACTAGAATGATTCTTTCTGAAACTCACCTAGTTTTTATATGCCCCTTTATCATTTCAGTGCCTATGATAATTATGAACAAACAATATACCAATTGCACTTCATATTTATGTGTCCATTTTTTGATTAAACACGTATGCTAAATTTAATAGCGGAGATCCTTTGTCCTAGACCAGCTTTAATAGACACGAAAACATGATATTGGAAACAGGTGTTCTAGTTATCAGTATTTCGTAACATCCTTAAAACGTTCTGTTTGGTATAAAAGCTGATCGAGCTATTAGACGAATTATAGTTTCAAGTGACTTTGAAAACTAAAGGCTAAAACCATGTCTCCTTTTACCGTATTCGCCCTTTGCCTGCAGCTCTGCTTGATCCAGGTAATTTTGTTTTCCGTAAAGACCATTTCCTTTTTTAACCACCGGTTTAAAGTAAGCTCGTGGCTAAGAGAAAATAAAATTATTTTCATCACACTTGCTGCCTAAGCACGCCATTGTTTGCGCGCGCAGCGGGAGTAATAGAAAAGTGAAATCCCCTAGGGAGTAATAGAAACGTCAGTACGTCATTTAATAATGTTATTTCTTGAAACTTATTTTTTTGTCGGCAAGTGTGATGAAAAACATTGTATTCATCACGGTCGGTAAGCGGAATACTAACTCCAGTCATAAAAGACCTCCGCCTAATGGCGTCGGGCTTCTAACACTCTTGTTAGTAATTCCGTACTTACCTCCCTTGATGCACAATGTAGTATTATTGTTAATCCATTTACTTACTTACTTACTGCGCTGGCTCAGCGACCCGAAGTGGATCTTGGCCTCCGACACTAAGCTCCGCCAGTCCTCCCTATTCTGTGCAGCTTGTCGCCAATCGAAATCGGCTAGGGCTAATCCACATAAATTAATATTAATACCCAACTCTTCGCTTTATAAGGGATTGGAATGTCACTGATAATTCATTGAATTAAGATTGATGATGGGCAGGAGCATCATCAAGTGTGTCCACACACTTTTGCGATAGTAAAACTGCTTGCCCAGCGTGACGATAATAATAGAATGGATATATTAAGACTGAAATAAGCTGGTGATGTGGACTATGGAAATGTGAAAGCCTTCATACGTCCAGATTTTGCACATGATTGAACATTTGAGCCTTAATTAGCCTTAGGTAGGTTCATAGATATATGAAAGAGAGAGATTTGTAACGAAGCGAAATTGTAATGAGTCTCGGTGTCTCCGAGGTCGGGCCTTTGCCACGCTGTGATTGGCTAAAGCGCTACCATATGATGCGGCACTAGAGAGGAGGCTACGTCGATAAATTATTATCCATAGATATTTGATAAGGCCGGAATATTAAGAAAAACATTAAAGTCGATCTATCATTTAATAAGAAATAAATACAGATTAAAATATCGCATTGGACGATGTATCTAATCTCTATAAACATTATGTTATCCGTCGCGCTCTTGTTAGCGCGAAAATACTGGCCGTCCTAGAGCCCAACGGTCTGGCCAGGGACGACGGCAAGAGGCCTGACGGAATGACGCTGGTGCCCTGGAGCATGGGCCGGCCGCTAGTTTGGGACGCCACCTGAGTTGACACTCTGGCGCCGTCCTATGTTTCGGTCACCGGCGTTGCTGCTGGCGGCGCGGCATCATTAGCCGAAAGTGTCAAGCGCCGCAAATATGCTGCTTTAGGAACCAGGTACATATTTGCGGCGTTTGGTGTGGAAACCTTGGGGCCATGGGGGCCAAGTGCACATGGACTTTTTAAAGATCTAGCGGCTCGCCTAAGAGAGACCTCAGGCGACCAGAAGGCTGGCCAGTACCTTGCACAGCGTTTAAGTATAGCTATACAACGGGGGAATGCGGCCAGCCTTCTGGGTACCTTGCCCACTGACGGCGATTTAGGCCAATTTTTTTATTTATAGGTAGTTAAGTTAAGTCCTTATATTGTTTGTTTTCATTTTATGTCGTTTAATAATAAATTAGAAAACTTTTTTCTTACTTTCGTGTCGGATCTGGTTTGTAAATAATAAACTACAGAATGTCAATTATAAACATATATTTGAATATGAACAAAGCAATTTATTAACGACATTATCTTAATTGTCGCTGGGAATCACATGAACAAATAATTATTTAGACGGTTGTACCCTTAATAAAGATAATGTTATCAGCCGTTTCCGCGATGGTCACATATTTAAATAAAACAATTTCAACCTTTGACAACGGTTATTGTAAAAGGCTCAAAATAATATAATACGCGACGATATAATTTATATATATTGTTTTACCTTTATGAAGATAAGATATTGATACAAAGGTCAAAATATGAAAGAAAAATTTAATATAATCAAATACATCAACAATTTATCGACCCTATTTGTCATCGGCACGGTCAGTCGTACCTCTAGTTCGCGGCCTGCTCGCAGCAGCCGTACCAAGAAATGACAGGACGGTTGTGAATATCGCTAGCAATTGGATACATTGCATGGTCACTTACCAAATTGCAACTTGCTTGCTATTCTAAGCCGTCAATGTAAAACGCACATACAATTTGTCACTGAATAGTTCAACCAATTGGTACGCCCAAGTAAAATCATTATGACATTTATGTCAGCGGTTTGTTGTTATATATTATTTGTAAAAATACGTGGTTTTGTCAAATAATAACTAAAAAAATCAATACTTTCATGTGGTAAGTGACTCAATAGTCCTTGAAATGTTTATTTACACTCCTATTTTTACAAGAAATAACGGCACAATTCGGCATTTTGCGGATATGTCCGAGCTCATCCTGCAGTCGCGGGTAAGTTGCGACTGGCTCATAGGGCGCGCATCTGTCACACTATAAAGGCCTATCGGCCATAACGCTGCGACATGTTCCATGCCACCGTTAGCTATCTATACTGATCTGTGGGTAGGTTCCTGTACATAAAAGAGATTTAATTTTGAAATCTATCATTCCACTTTCAGGCCGTCATGAGCCAGAAATGCGGTAGCTCCAGCGGCTGCGGCTCCTACGGCGGAGAGGGCAAGGGCGTGGTGAGTGCTGCTGGCCCCATCCAGGCCTGCGGCTGCACCTGCGTCGACGGCAAGGTGCCCGTGTGCGGTTCCGTCAAATTCGGCGGCTGCGCGCCCGCCTGCGGCTCCGTCAACATCTGCGGACAGTGCAGTTGCAACTGCAAGTAAACCCTACCCTTGAGAAATTGTAATTGGCATGAAAATCACTTCCATTAAGTAATGTGCTTATTGTGCATCACTGAAAATAAAATAAAATAGATTAAAAAACAAACTTATTTCGTATTCTTGACAACAAACCCTTTAATTTGATACCCATCATCATGGGGGTGGATTTCAAACAGCCTGTCCGCCATATAGCATTTGTTGTGACGTTTCTTAGCTAGTCATGTATAGTCATCAGAACTCAGGGCGTGTACAAATTTACTGTGATAGTGTCAATATATAAATTGCATTGTATGTTAGATTCTCCAACATAGGTTACGATATGTCCAATACTAAAAGAGTTTGCATTAAATAATGTAGGCTACGAATCATAATTATACCTATTCGTCTAACAGAAATTTAATGTTTTACGGTTAATACGAAAAAGTAGCTAAATCGAACGAGATCGAAAAGAGTAAGAGCAATTAAAGGAAACAACATTTAAATAATCTCTCCCAAATCGCTGCAAATAGGCAGTGTGCCCAGAAGGCTGGCCGCATAGTTAGTTAATTTATTTCATTAAATGAAGGGTCCACCGAAAAAACATGTCCAGGGCTAAAAAAATCATGGCAAATTCACACCTGTTAAAAGTAAGGTGGTTTTTCCTTCTGTTATTTGAATTGATTAGACATGTTCTTTCCATGGACCCTACAAATGATCTTAAAAGGACTTTGAAATAGGCTATTTCCAAAATAAAGTAAAAACCCATATAATTCAATTTAATCAAGTTTTCTGTAAACAGGTCATGCAAAGAAGCACGTACAATACGACATCAAATAAATGTGCCTTATGTGGATCGACAAAATTGTTATTACGTTCTGTGTTATCTGAAAGTGTGATTCAAAATCCTACAATTTCAACAACTTCAACTTTAATATATTTAAAATTTTTAAAAATACGTGTCTAAAAACTGAAAATTACAATAACAACACCATTTAATTTTTATGAGTTATTTCATTTCATTCATTTGACCGATAAGAAAGTATTGTAAATAACACAACGTGGTAGCGGTGACGCTAACGTAGTGACGGTACGATGCCACGCTGACGACGTGACATCGTGATGAATAATGACGTCGTTATGACGCGGTAGTGGTACGGTGTATTTGTTATGACTAGCATTTATCATGTTTTACTGGTTGCAATGAAATGCCAAAGAAAACGATAAAGATGTGTTAAAAGTGTGATCGTTGCTATTAAATATAGGGACATTAGTTTTATAATTTTATTTCAAAGGACGCTTTGACAAACGATTAGTACTTGTAATTTTGGCTGGGCCCGCAAAGTCCTACAAAATTATAGGATGTACCTATAAAATTTTGCGTAGATATGTGGAATTTACTAACATTTGAAAATAAATTGATATAGATACCTGCCCTGCAAACACGTATTTCTTGACCTGAGGGTAAAACAGCAGCGAGTTTTAAAAGATCAACCCTATAGGTACCCAAGAAAACAACACATATGAGATCGGGATCCTACCTCAAACGGTAATGTACATAGATATATGAAAGAGAGAGATTTGTAACGAAGCGAAATTGTAATGAGTCTCGGTGTCTCCGAGGTCGGGCCTTTGCCACGCTGTGATTGGCTAAAGCGCTACCATATGATGCGGCACTAGAGAGGAGGCTACGTCGATAAATTATTATCCATAGATATTTGATAAGGCCGGAATATTAAGAAAAACATTAAAGTCGATCTATCATTTAATAAGAAATAAATACAGATTAAAATATCGCATTGGACGATGTATCTAATCTTTATAAACATTATGTTATCCGTCGCGCTCTTGTTAGCGCGAAAATACTGGCCGTCCTAGAGCCCAACGGTCTGGCCAGGGACGACGGCAAGAGGCCTGACGGAATGACGCTGGTGCCCTGGAGCATGGGCCGGCCGCTAGTTTGGGACGCCACCTGAGTTGACACTCTGGCGCCGTCCTATGTTTCGGTCACCGGCGTTGCTGCTGGCGGCGCGGCATCATTAGCCGAAAGTGTCAAGCGCCGCAAATATGCTGCTTTAGGAACCAGGTACATATTTGCGGCGTTTGGTGTGGAAACCTTGGGGCCATGGGGGCCAAGTGCACATGGACTTTTTAAAGATCTAGCGGCTCGCCTAAGAGAGACCTCAGGCGACCAGAAGGCTGGCCAGTACCTTGCACAGCGTTTAAGTATAGCTATACAACGGGGGAATGCGGCCAGCCTTCTGGGTACCTTGCCCACTGACGGCGATTTAGGCCAATTTTTTTATTTATAGGTAGTTAAGTTAAGTCCTTATATTGTTTGTTTTCATTTTATGTCGTTTAATAATAAATTAGAAAACTTTTTTCTTACTTTCGTGTCGGATCTGGTTTGTAAATAATAAACTACAGAATGTCAATTATAAACATATATTTGAATATGAACAAAGCAATTTATTAACGACATTATCTTAATTGTCGCTGGGAATCACATGAACAAATAATTATTTAGACGGTTGTACCCTTAATAAAGATAATGTTATCAGCCGTTTCCGCGATGGTCACATATTTAAATAAAACAATTTCAACCTTTGACAACGGTTATTGTAAAAGGCTCAAAATAATATAATACGCGACGATATAATTTATATATATTGTTTTACCTTTATGAAGATAAGATATTGATACAAAGGTCAAAATATGAAAGAAAAATTTAATATAATCAAATACATCAACAATTTATCGACCCTATTTGTCATCGGCACGGTCAGTCGTACCTCTAGTTCGCGGCCTGCTCGCAGCAGCCGTACCAAGAAATGACAGGACGGTTGTGAATATCGCTAGCAATTGGATACATTGCATGGTCACTTACCAAATTGCAACTTGCTTGCTATTCTAAGCCGTCAATGTAAAACGCACATACAATTTGTCACTGAATAGTTCAACCAATTGGTACGCCCAAGTAAAATCATTATGACATTTATGTCAGCGGTTTGTTGTTATATATTATTTGTAAAAATACGTGGTTTTGTCAAATAATAACTAAAAAAATCAATACTTTCATGTGGTAAGTGACTCAATAGTCCTTGAAATGTTTATTTACACTCCTATTTTTACAAGAAATAACGGCACAATTCGGCATTTTGCGGATATGTCCGAGCTCATCCTGCAGTCGCGGGTAAGTTGCGACTGGCTCATAGGGCGCGCATCTGTCACACTATAAAGGCCTATCGGCCATAACGCTGCGACATGTTCCATGCCACCGTTAGCTATCTATACTGATCTGTGGTAATGTATTTGGAGTTTTAATTTGTCTGTGGTAAACGACATCTAATATTTAAAATTCATATTCATTTAGTCGTGTAGTAATGTAACAACTACCATGAAAATGAAAATAATTTGATTTTTTCCACTAAAATATGTGCTTACACTAATTCAAGTGTAGAAAAGACATTTAGCAAGTGACAACGTTTTTACGAAAAAGCGGAAATCGTAATTTTGAATTTCATTAGGTAATTAAAATGAAAAGAAAACATATATTATTTACTTCAGCGACAACATTTTATTGATCATCATAATCGTCGATTATTCATACATAGCCAAAAATATTGGATGACATGCGGACGACCCCAGCTGGTGCCCTCATTTGCCGCAGCCGCAGCCAGACCCGCCCTTTACGCTGGTGATGGCCACGTCGCCGCAGCAGCCGCAGCTGTAGTCCACACAACCGGAGCCGCTGGTGTCGTATTTGCCCTGGAACTCCACGGCGCTCAGGAACGGCAGTTCTCCGTTCACGTCCAAGTCTCCGCTCAGGTCGAGGTCAGAGGAGACAGAGATGCCGGAGGGGGAGATGGGGCCGACGCTGGTGACGAGGAGGTCGCCGCCGCTGTTGGAGATGGAGACGGAGCTGCTGGAGCCGCCGTATTTGCCGGAGCCAGATGATGATGAGCAACACTTCTGTCCGGAGATGGTCTGGAACATAAATTAATCCTAAATACTCTACGACTACAAGCCTACGCATAAGTATAAGTACCTAGCCTTAATCTTCAGAGGCATTACTCACACTGTAGACGGGAAAAGGGACCAAGGGAATCAAAAATTTCTGAGATCTCCTGTAGTCAGTAGTCATACGATAGTGACTAGATTATGTTAGACACTACGTCAATATAAGCATTGAGTTGCTCTTAAGGTGCGTGCAGACCGAAAGAGCATTCGCTGTTCTACCTCCCACTCTACGAAATTCGATCGGTACACCAAACGTGATTGGTTGATTTCTTAGAACGGGCGCTAGAACAGCGAATGCTCTTTCGGTCTGCACGCACCTTTACAGTGCTCGGCTGCTATGAAGTCAATCCCGACAGTTGTCAGTTCAATATATTATCTGTCAACAATGTCACTTTTTGACACATAATGTACTGAAATGACAGGTGTCAGGATTGACTTTATATTAGTGGCCGAGCACTGTACTCGTAGTGCTAAATTAAGTAGTTAGTTATTAAAACAACCAAGTTGTGCACGAACATAGAAATGTCAATCAAATTGCGATAGGGATGTTGACATCCAAAAATGAACAATGTAACAAAACGATTACTATAAAATGAAAAACAGAGTTTTAAAATAGTAGACCACTAATTATCAACATCGCTTGAATTAAATATTTAATGGTTTAATATTAATGAACAAAAGTTACCTGGACCATAAGTGCGAGAGCACAGACAACTATAACTTTGAACGCCATTTTTAAATGTTCTCAGCGGAAGTTCTCACTAGAATGATTCTTTCTGAAACTCACCTAGTTTTTATATGCCCCCTTATCGTTTAAGTGCCTATGATAATTATTAATAAACAATAGACCAATTGCACTTCATATGTGTCCATTTTTTGATTAAACACGTATGCTGAATTTAATAGCCAAGATCCTTTGTCCTAGACCAGCTTTAATAGACACGAAAAGATGATATTGGAAACAGGTGTTCTAGTTATCAGTATTTCGTAACATCCTTAAAACGTTTTCTTTGGTATAAAAGCTGATCGAGCTATTAGACGAATAATAGTTTCAAGTGACTTTGAAAACTAAAGACTAAAACCATGTCTCCTTTTACCGTATTCGCCCTTTGCCTGCAGCTCTGCTTGATCCAGGTAATTTTTACGCATTTTTTTCCCTACAGACCTTATTCTCTTAATCACCGATTTAAAGTAAGCTTGTGGCTAAGAGATATCCACTTAATCCACATAAATTAATATTAATTCCCAACTCTTCGTCTAAGGGACTGAAATGTCACTGACCATTCATTGAAATAAGATTAATGATGAATACTAGCGTCTTCATGTGTGTCCACACACTACTGTGATTGTCAAATCACTTGCCCAGCGTGACGATTATAATAGGATTGGCATTGACCATATTAGAAGAGGCCTACGTTTGGTGATTCACCAGCCTATTTTAGTCCTCTCCTGGATCCTTCATAGTCCACATCATCAGTGGTCTCCTGCCTCTTTTGCGTGATAGTGAGAGATTTTTCTTCAGATTTTCGTTAGATTCGTAGATATAATTTAATAAAAAAATTACCTTTTACAGGCCGTCATGAGCCAGAAATGCGGCAGCACCAGCGGCTGCGGCTCCTACGGCGGAGAGGGCAAGGGCGTGGTGAGTGCTGCCGGCACCATCGAGGCCTGCGGTACCACCTGCGTCGACGGCAAGGTTCCCGTGTGCGGTTCCGTCAAGTTCGGAGGCTGCGCGCCCGCCTGCGGCTCCGTCA
The DNA here is from genome assembly GCA_025490895.1 of Thaumatotibia leucotreta. Classification (NCBI taxonomy): domain Eukaryota; kingdom Metazoa; phylum Arthropoda; class Insecta; order Lepidoptera; family Tortricidae; genus Thaumatotibia; species Thaumatotibia leucotreta. The sequence continues at coordinate 103,089 of JALPQI010002068.1, read as the reverse complement.
ACATCTGCGGCCAGTGCAGTTGCAACTGCAAGTAAATCTTGCACTTGAAAAATTTAAATTAGCTTGAAATTCGTCATTACGAATGTGCATTACCCACGGCTGAAAATAAAATACTGAAAAAACACATGATTTTTTTTTCACACAATATCCACTAACAACCATGTAGGCATCTACACGCCTGTAGCCAAGTGGTGCTACTGCATTGTTTGTGTAGTTGAGGGTTACGCTAATTTCGAGGATGAAAATTTAAATATTCTGTTCCAGTAGAAAAAGGCTCAACAACTACATTTCAGAATCGAATTGACATAATATTTATGTCGTTAAAATAATATATGATAGTAGCTTATGGTGGAGCAAATGACATGCAATGCAATTGATATAATTCACGACGTGTGATGAAATGATGAAGCCGTCACCAATGGAAATTTCGAACAACGTATTTAATGTAAGCCCACACATTAAATGCTCTCTCGTGGCTACAAGCGGAAAGAAAATCAGTTATCCGTGCGCCTAAAATATTATTTTTAATTTCCATTGAAGATGACTTCATCGGCTTATCACAAAATTATAAGTATTTATGAATTGCATTGCATGCCTCAAAATAAGTTAGGTACCATCATGTCTTAACGACGAACGGGTCTTAATCGCGTAAACTTACGTTTGATTATTTATCCTGACGTTCTGGGTCACGGGCAAGTGTAACGTTTTGCCCGAAACATCAAGCTAATATTAAACGTAAGTTTATGCGATTATAATTTGTTACCCGTTTGTCTTTAAAATATGAGTGATAACCGCAAAAGCTTAAATCAATATATCCTACGATTTCATTTCATTTGACGTTCAGAATATTTATTGTTATGAAAAACACATGTCCGAAACGAAAATCACAATAAACAAAAACATACATTTAGTTAAGTACGTGTAAAATCATTTCATTCCATTTATTACTTAACCGATAAGGAAGTCTTTTAAATAACATAACGAGGTGACGTCGACAGTGACGAAGTGCCGGTACGATGCATCGCTGACGATGCGACGTGACGAATAATGACGTAGCCGTGACGTGGTACGACATGTCATTGGATGTTAAATTGCGATCACAATTTTCAATGTGTACTAGATTACATGTGTTCAATGAAGGGCCACACCCAACTCCTCCTGCGGGTATCGTAAGAGTCGACTAAGGGATTGAAGTGTCACTGACCATTATTTGACAAAATATTTATGATGGGCAGCAGCGTCATCATAGTGGACAAATTACTGCGATCGCCAAATCGCTTGCCCAGCATGGCGATTATGGGCATTTACCTCCTAATGCGTCTATGCGCATAGTTTATAGGAGAGGCCTACGTCCAGCAGTAGACTATCATAGGCTGATGATGATGATGATGAATGAAAGGCTAGAAAACGATGAAAATGTGTTAAAATTGTGACCGTTTCTGTTACATTATCATTATTTCAATTGAAGTTTTAACTAGTGATCACATTATATTATTTATGCAGGGCTCACTACGTCCTGCTGCTGAGGGGAATCCAAACAGTAAATTAAATATATAGGTTGTTACAAAATTATAGCAAGTATGAAATTGTGCGTACGCGGCATTTACCAACTGTTCAATACATATAATTAAATGTAGGACCTGTAAACCAGAATCGCTTGAGCATGAACTACACGAATTGCACGAGTCTTAGAGTACCTATAGACAAACGGCGTTGGAATATGATTACAGAGTAAGTATCATACTCTGAATGAAGAAAAAGACCCTGTCGATGTGAGTTCGGGACGTTTAATTAAACATGCTAGTATAAATGCATTGAAGAAAATGATCGTATTTCACTGGCACATACCACTACCCTTGAATCACAAACGTGCTGCGAACAAATATTTTTTTTACCATTAGAATACCATAGCCAAGGCAAAAGGTAGTCATATTGACTATAAGTAAATGTGATCACAAAATGTTATGTTTTTTCTTAATTAAAGTAATAAATTTTTGCAACTAAAAAATCGCAGTCCTTTTAAATTGGTAACACTTCATATCGTTCACCCTATAGTGTACTCGTAGTAATGCAACTACTTACAACTGCTTTCGGGTGTGGACAAATTTAAAAGTAGAAAAATTAACCATGATGCGACTACCTACCAATTTTTTGCAAAAGCGAAGACTGCGATTTCGTATGTACGTAATTTAGGTACTCCGAGTAAAAATTAAACATATTTGATTCGACGACAACATTTTATTGATAACTAAATCGTCGATTATTCATACATAGCCAAAAATATTGGATGACATGCGGACGACCCCAGCTGGTATCCTCATTTGCCGCAGCCGCAGCCAGACCCGCCCTTGACGCTGGTGATGGCCACGTCGCCGCCGCAGCCGCAGCTGTAGTCCACACAACCGGAGCCGCTGGTGTCGTACTTGCCCTGAAACTGCACGGCGCTCAGGAACGGCAGTTCTCCGTTCACGTCCAAGTCTCCGCTCAGGGCGAGATCAGAGGAGACAGAGATGCCGGAGGGGGAGATGGGGCCGACGCTGGTGACGAGGAGGTCGCCGCCGCTGTTGGAGATAGACACGGAACCGCTGGAGCCACCATATTTGCCGGAGCTGCTGGATGATGAGCAACACTTCTGTCCGGAGATGGTCTGGAACATAAATGAATCCTAAATACTAGTATCCTATGATCTTCAGAGGCATTACTCAAAATTTGTCTATGAACCCTAAAGAGCACATGTTTATTAAGTAAACGGGAAAATGGACCAAGGGAATCAAAAATTTCTGAGATCTCCTGTAGTCAGTAGTCACACGATAGTGACTCGATTATGTTAGACACTACGTCAATACATATAAGCATTGAGTTGCTCTTACAGTGCTTGGCTGCTATGAAGTCAATCCCGACAGCTGTCAGTTCAATATATTATCTGTCAACAATGTCACCTTTTGACACATGAATGTACTGAAATGACAGGTGTCAGGATTGACTTCATATTAGCGGCCGAGCACTGTACTCGTAGTGCTAAATTAAGTAGTTAGTTATTAAAACAAAGAAGTTGTGCACGAACATAGAAATGTCAATCAAATTGCGATTGGGATGTTGACATCCAAAAATGAACAATGTAACAAAACGATTACTATAAAATGAAAAACAGAGTTTTAAAATAGTAGACCACTAATTACCAATATCGCTTCAATTAAATATTTAATGGTTTAATATTAATGAACAAAAGTTACCTGGACCATAAGTGCGAGAGCACAGATGACTATAACTTTGAACGCCATTTTAAAAAGTTCTCAGTGGAAGTTCTCACCAGAATGATTCTCCCTGAAACTCACCTAGTTTTTATATGCCCCCTTATCGTTTAAGTGCCTATGACAATTATTAATAAACAATATACGAATTGCACTTCATATGTGTCAATTTTTTGATTAAACACGTATGCTGAATTTAATAGCCAAGATCCTTTGTCCTAGACCAGCTTTAATAGACACGAAAGGATGATATTGGAAACAGGTGTTCTAGTTATCAGTATTTCGTAACATCCTATAAACGTTCTGTTTGGTATAAAAGCTGATCGAGCTATTAGACGAATTATAGTTTCAAGTGACTTTGAAAACTAAAGACTAAAACCATGTCTCCTTTCACCGTATTCGCCCTTTGCCTGCAGCTCTGCTTGATCCAGGTAATTTTTACGCATTTTTTTCCCTGCAGACCTTATTCTCTTAATCACCGATTTAAAGTAAGCTTGTGGCTAAGAGATATCCACTAAATCCACATAAATTAATATTTATTCCCAATTCTTCGTCTAAGGGATTGAAATGTCACTGACCATTCATTGAAATAAGATTGATGATGGTTACTAGCGTCTTCATGTGTGTCCACACACTACTGCGATCGTCAAATCACTTGCCCATTGCCCAGCGTGTTGATTATAATAGGATGGGCATTTTAGAATAGGCCTACGTCTCGTGATTCACCAGCCTATTTTAGTCCTCTCCTGGATCCTCCATAGTCCTCATCACCAGTGGTCTCCTGCCTCTTTTGCGTGATAGTGAGAGATTTTTCTTCAGAATTTCGTTTGATTCGTAGATTTTATTTAATAAGAAAAACTTTTACAGGCCGTCATGAGCCAGAAATGCGGTAGCTCCAGCGGCTGCGGCTCCTACGGCGGAGAAGGCAAGGGCGTGGTGGGTGCTGCTGGCACCATCGAAGCCTGCGGTACCACCTGCGTCGACGGCAAGGTGCCCGTGTGCGGCTCCGTGGCCTTCGGCGGCTGCGCGCCCGCCTGTGGCTCCGTCTCCATCTGCGGACAGTGCAGTTGCAACTGCAAGTAAATTTGCACTTAAAAAATTGTAATTGGCTCGAAATTCGTCAAAATTAATGTGCATTACCTACGGCTTAAAATAAAATATAAAATAATTTTACAAGATTTTTTTACACAATATCTACTAACAACGAAGTAGGTATCCACACGCCTGTATCCCAGTAGTGCTACTGAATTGTTATTTATTAGTTATTAATTAAATTATTCGTAATTTCGATGATTAATATATAAACCCTCTGTCCCTATAGATAAAGGCTCAACAACTACGTGTCAGAATCAAATTGACACGATATTATTATGTCGTTAAAATATTATGGTAACTTATGTTGGAGCATTTGACATGCCGTCTAGTGGTGAATGCGGATACGCATAGTTAATAGGAGAGACCTACGTCCAGCAGTGGACTATCATAGGCTGATGATGTGATATGACATGCAATGTAATTGATATAATTCACGTGTGATGAACTGATGAAGCCGTCACCAATGAAAATTTCGAACAACATATTGAACATAAGCCCACACATTAAATGCTGTCAAGGCTACAAGCCAAGCAAAAGTTTATTTTATCCATGCGCATAAAATATTATTTTTAATTTCCATTGGTGGTGATGGCGTCAACGTCACATAGGAGCAGTGTTACACTTTGGGCTACCAACTACCCACATACCCACATACATTTAGTTCAGTACGTGTAAAATCATTTAATTCCATTTATTACTTAACCGATAAGGAAGTCTTTTAAATAACATAACGAGGTGACGTCGACAGTGACGAAGTGCCGGTACGATGCATCGCTGACGATGCGACGTGACGAATAATGACGTAGCCGTGACGTGGTACTACATGTCATTGGATGTTAGGTCCATCGCGATAAGCAATCACAATTTTCAATGTGTACTAGATTACATGTGTTCAATGAAAAGCCAGAAAACGATGAAAATGTGTTAAATTTGTTACCGTTTATTTATTTATTTATTTATTTAAACTTTATTGCACTAAACAGGAGTACAAAAGGCGAACTTAATGCCATAAGGCATTCTCTACCAGTCAACGATTGGGACAAACAGAAAGATAAAGTTGGTGCAGGGTCGTAAAGTAAGAAAACAAAAAAAAAACACTAAAATCACTAAACAGCAATAAACATACACAAATATTATATGCAATTTAATAAACTTACACAAATATACATAAATATAATACATATTACCTACTGTGAAACATCAGGAGTACGATGCCTGAACCTTATCCAAGAGATGCTTGCGCAACATGCGCTTGAAAGAGAACTTGCTCTGAGCCTGTCGTATCGATAGGGGGAGATCATTCCAAAGCCGTATTGCGCAGATCGTGTAAGAAAGACACGAAACTGGTTCGATGTCGGGGGACAATCAGTTTAAGGCTACGGGAGGATCGGAGATCGGAGCCAGGGCGCGGAGCGTCAAATTTAAATTTACAGCGAAGGTAATCGGGAGTAAGGGTATCAAACAAAAATGAGTAAAGGGTACAGAGGACACGAAATGATCTACGTTCTCGAATGGGGAGCCAATTAAGTTTTAGTCGAAACGCAGAGATGTGATCATACTTGCGGAGCCCAAAGACGAACCGCACGCAACTATTGAGCAAACGATCGTACCTGGAAAGGGAAACTTGGGTGAGATTAGAGTAACACACATCAGCGTAATCTAGAATAGACAGGACCAGGGCTTGCGCAAGAAGAATCTTCGTACTAACCGCAAGAAAGTGCTTAAACCGATAGAGTGCTTTAAGAGTATTTGTCACTCTACGACAAACGTCAGACACCTGAGGTTCCCACGTCAAACCAATAATCAACCCCAGGTTCCTCACATGCGTAACAAAGGGAATAGCAACTTGCTCATACCGAATAGGGGGCAAGAATACTGTGTCAATAAGAGAAAGTAAACGTGGACTAACCAGTATAATAGCCTGGCATTTAGACGGATTCACCGCGATACCAAAGCAACGTGACCAGTTAGATATGCTATCAAGTTCAAAGTTTAAATCAGTAATAGCACGGCCCAGATCATTGACATTAACTTGAGTGTAAAGTTGTAGGTCATCTGCATACAGATGGTAGAAGCATTTAATCTTGGTGACAATGAGATTAATAAAAATGGAGAAAAGTAAAGGGGAGAGAATGCCGCCCTGTGGAACTCCAGATTGGAGCTCACACCAGTCAGAAGATGACCTATCAGCACGAACCAACTGACGCCGATCCCGGAGATAGGAGGAAAACCAATCAGCCGCAGAGGACGAGACGTTCAAGTGTCTGAGAGTCGCAAGTAATAAATCATGATCCACCGCATTGAAAGCGTTGGAGAAGTCGATAAGAACCAACACCGTGACCAATGAAGAGTCCATACCGAGTCTAATGTCTTCCACTACCTAAGCAAGGCGGTAGATGTACTGTGGCCACGACGAAACCCGGACTGGAGTGGAGAAAGTAAATGGTTAGAAAGAACAAAATCAGTAAGCTGTTTATGGACAGTCATCATCATCATCATCATCATATCAGCCGAAAGACGTCCACTGCTGAACATAGGCCTCCCCCAAAGATTGCCACAATGACCGGTCCTGCGCCACCCGCATCCAGCGGACTCCTGCGACCTTCACCAGGTCATCGGTCCACCTTGTGGGGGGCCTACCCACGCTACGCCTTCCGGTACGTGGCCGCCACTCAAGAACCTTCCCGCCCCAACGGCCATCGGTTCTACGCGCAATGTGCCCCGCCCACTGCCACTTCAGTTTAGCGATTCGGAGAGCTATTTCGGTTACTTTGGTTCTGCTGCGGATGGTCTCATTTTTAATCCGATCACGCAGAGAGACTCCTAGCATAGCCCTCTCCATTGCCCTTTGGGTGACTTTGAGCCTTCTTATGAGACCCATTGTAAGCGGCCACGTTTCAGTACCGTATATCATCACTGGCAACACACACTGATTAAAGACTTTCGTCTTCAAACACTGCGGAATATTGGACGAAAATATGTGTCGTAGCTTCCCGAACGCTGCCCAACCGAGTCGGATTCGACGATTGACCTCTTTCCCGAAGTTGGACCTACCTAACTGAATAGTTTGCCCTAGGTATATATATTCGTCTACAACTTCGAGTGTAAAGACTCCGATTATTACGGGAGTTGGTGCTACATGGAAATTCGACATGATTTTCGTCTTATCCATGTTCATCCTAAGACCAACTCGCTCGGAGGCTTTACTGAGGTCAACGAGCATAGTACTTAAGTCCTCCAAGGTTTCAGCCAAGACTACTATATCGTCAGCTAATCGAAGGTGAGTGAGGCACTCGCCGTTTATGTTGATACCCAGCCTTCTCCAGTCCAGAGTCTTAAAGACATCCTCCAGTGCAGCGGTAAACAGCTTAGGGGAGATGACATCTCCTTGTCTAACTCCCCGCTGCAGCAGAATAGGCTTCGAGCTCTGGTCTTGGAGTCGGACTGACATTGTGGCGCTCTCGTATAAACACTTCAACACCTCGATATAGCGGTAGTCGACTTGGCACCGTTGGAGAGACTGTAGTACTGCCCATATTTCGATCGAATCGAAGGCTTTCTCGCAGTCCACAAACGCTAAACAGAGGGGCAGGTTACATTCTTCGGTCTTCTGTATAACCTGGCGAAGCGTATGGATGTGGTCTACGGTACTAAAGCCTCTTTTTTTTTTTTTTTTGAGCTGTTCAAGAGCCATTGTAATCTCGCACAGGCTGATGTCCGGTATGTCTTCTGTATAGTGTCGGGTCAGTCTAGCTCTGAGGTCTTCCGCTAGATCAACTTCGGGTCTGCTAGTTGACGTGTACAGCTGTCCATAAAAACCCTCTATCTCACTCAGCAGCTCAGATCTGGATGTGACGATTCTACCATCCTCAGTCTTTAATTTGGCGAGCTGGCTTTGCCCAACAGACAGATCCCTTGCAAAAACTTTAGAGCCCTTGTTCCGCTCGATGGCTTCTTCTATACACTTGCTACGGAATTGGCGCATATCGCGTTTGAGGGACTTAGAGATCTGTCTGTTGAGCTGCCGGTATAAAGTCGCATCAACTGAGTATTGTAGAACCAGTTCACTCCTTTTTTCCATTAGCTTCTGAGTGGAGTCGGAGAGCTTTCTGGTCTTATTTGTCCGCTGGGCCTTAAAAAACTCAGACCCAGCGCTATGGACAGCTTCCACAAACCCGTCGTTGAATACGTCCATGTCATCGCCTAGGCAATCGAAACGGTTTTGGAGTTCCAGCTGAAAGCTCTCGGGGTTTTGGAGATGGAGTGCAGGACGGAGCGTAGACTTCATCAGTCGCGGGCGTTCTAGCTTAGGACATATATTCAACGTGCCTCTTACCAGGCGGTGATCGCTACCGGTTTTAACCGTACTGATCACAGAAACATCGTTGAATATATGTCTCTTCGTCGACATGATGAAGTCGATCTCGTTTTTAGTTGCACCGTCGGGACTCATCCAAGTCCATTTTCTGTGCTCGCGTTTCTTAAAGAAGGAGTTCATCATGTAGAGTCCCTCCTTCTCCAAGAAACCAGCCAGCAGATGGCCCCGGTGGTTCCGACGTCCAACCCCAAATTGCCCCACCCTCAGTTCGTCACCATCTCTCTTGCCCAGTTTCGCGTTGAAGTCCCCCATAACAACGGTGAAGTAGGTTCTGGAGCTATGCATGGCTTTTGAGATATCATCATACATATTCTCCACCTCGTCGTCGGAGTGTGTCGAAGTCGGCGCGTACACCTGTATGACCTTCAGCGAGTATCTCTCAGATACTCTGAGTATAAGGTACGCCACTGTTATGTATGCATACTACATGCAGCTTCTGTCAGTCAACTACGCTTGACAGGTGTTTGTATTTTCCTAGCTGTCTACTTTTTGATATTCATTCCTTTAATATATGTATTGCTGTCAAGATCAAGATGTTTTTCTACTAATATTCCTGATAATAGCCCCATATTTCACATTGGCGACGAGATGAACTCACGTTAAGTTATTCCCGATATAATATAATTGTATAAGCTGTACATACTGCGTCGATTTTAATAGTGCGGCGTGTGGTGTTGTGTGGGCACGATGGCGGTCGGGAAGATTGAGGCTTTCGACGTGAATACAGATAAGTGGTCGTCATACGTGGACCGCCTTGAACAATATTTTATTGTGAACAATATAGATGAAACTAAGAAAGTAGCTACACTAATTACGTTTATTGGCGGCCCTACATATGAACTGTTAGCGATGCTTTGTCCACACGAATTGAGATATGACGACATCAATAACATTATGTTACAACATCTCCAACCGACGCCTAGTATATTAGCAGAGAGGTACAAGTTTCGACAAAGAACGCAATCTAAAAACGAATCGATATCGGACTATGTGGCGGCTTTGAAGAAATTAGCTAGAACGTGTGACTTCAAGACGGCCTTAGACGAAAATTTAAGGGATCAACTTGTCTGTGGCATGTTTAATGAAATGAGCAGACAGAGGCTTTTTGCGGAAGATAATATAAGCTTCTCAAAAGCTTACAAACTGGCTCACGCCTTAGAAGCGGCAGAGGCGAACGCGGCGGCAGTGAACAACGGCAAGCGGTCGAGCGACGACGGGGCCGAGGCGTGTCATACTGTCACGAGCGAGACTCATCGCGGCGGTGGACGACGCGCGCCGGTGACGAGCGGCGAGCGAAGATTCGAGCGAGATGGCGCAGCTGGCGGGAGCGGCGCGCCGGGCGCAGCGAGGAGTGCGGGCACGGGCCAGCGGCGCACGGGCCGCGCCGGCGGAGCGGCGGCTGGAGGACCGAGGCGCTCGACTTGTGGGGCTTGCGGCGCACAACATAATGCAGCTAAATGCAAATTTGGCATATACGTGTGTCGCGTATGCAATCGAGAAGGCCACCTTAAAAGAATGTGCCCTAAACTTGGCGCGAGTTACGTGGATGGCAATTACGTTAAAGAAGTAAAGGACTCCGATACCGACGATAGTGTCGAGGTAATTAATTCAATTTATAACATAAGTCGCTCTAAAGACTACAAACCATATACCTTAACATTACTTGTTGATAATAAAGAGTTGGAAATGGAGATTGACACAGGTACCCGTATATCGTGTATAAGTTTAGATTGCTGTCATAAAATGTTCAGGCACTGTGATTTAATAAATTCAAATTTGTCATTACTTTATTATACAGGTCCGACCGTAACGATTGTAGGCAAAATAAAGCCCGTCGTTAAATATAAAGATAAGAAACGGGAATTCAGTTTGTATGTCGTGAAAGCGGGGAGGACATCATTAATCGGTCGCGAGTGGTTAGAGGAACTGGGTATTATAGATCGGGCCAGTTTTCAGTGTAACAGTATAGTCACGGGAGGTAAATTTGATTTGAACTCGTTCAGTTCCAGATACGCTCAGGTTTTTGAAGACGGGCTGGGGTGCTACACGGGCCCGCCGGTGGGGTTCCGGCTGCGAGACGGCGCGACGCCCGTGTTCCTGCGCGCGCGCCCGCTGGCGTTCGCGCTGCGCGAGCCGGTCGACCGCGCGCTGGACCAGCTGGTGAGTGACGGCATCATCACCCCTGTCGACTGTTCGGATTGGGCTACACCAATTGTACCAGTAGTCAAGTCAGACGGTTCGATTCGTATCTGTGCTGATTACAAGCTGACGCTCAATAAATGGCTAGAGGTAGACAGGTATCCTCTGCCTAGAATAGACGATTTGTTAGTAAAGCTGAATGGCGGGGACAAATTTTCGGAAATCGATTTGAGTCAGGCTTATGCGCAATTTCCGTTGGACGATACCAAGAAATTTACCACAATTAATACACCTAAAGGCTTATTTCAGTACAATCGCCTTGTATATGGTCTCGCATCGAGCCCTGGTATCTTCCAACGCAAGCTAGAGCAAATGTTTGCCGACTTACCCACGGTTGGGGTATACTTAGATGATGTGATAATAACAGCAAAAAATGATGACGAGCATTTAAACATACTTTGTCAGGTTTTTGACAGATTGCTAAAGTACGGTTTAAAAATAAAAAAAGAGAAATGCACCTTTTTCGCAGAGTCTGTCACATATTTAGGTTTTGTCATATCAAGAGAAGGAGTATCGGCATGTGCAAGTAAAGTTGACGTTATCAATAAAATGTCTAGGCCAGAAAATGTTTCCGAGCTACGATCGTTTCTTGGAATGATAATGTATTACGCAAAATTTGTCAAGAATTTGAGCACGATATTGTCACCTATGTATGAGTTACTAAAAAAGGGCGTTAAGTTTGTGTGGAGTAAATATTGTCAGGCCGCATTCGAGAAAATTAAGAAGATGTTACAATCAAGTGAGGTGCTAGCGCACTACTCGCACGAGCTGCCGCTGGTGCTGACGACGGACGCGAGCAGCACGGGCGTGGCCGCCGTCATCGCGCACCGCACGCCGGCGGGCGAGCGCCCGGTCGCGTATGCGAGTCGAGTGCTGAATTCTGCTGAGAAACACTACTCGCAGATCGAGAAAGAGGCACTTGCGATCATATACGGAGTTCAAAAATTTCACCAGTACTTATATGGTAGGAAATTTTTATTAAAGACAGACCACAAACCGCTTGTTACGATTTTTGGAGGCAAAGCCGGAATACGCAGCGAGCAGACTGCAGAGATGGGCCGTGATCATGTCAGCGTATAATTTTGACATAGAATATGTGCGGAGCGAACAGAACGCAGCGGACGCCTTGTCGCGATTGATTACCGGGCCCGATAGAACTGTACGATCGGAGGTAGCTTACCTCAATTACGTTCAAAACTTTTTACCGATAACGAGTACGGACATTAAAAAAGCGACGGACAAAGATCCGATTCTAGTAAAGGTTATGATGTACTAGCTTTTGCCCGCGGCTTCGCACGCGTAGATTTTGGACTTCTATGAAAAAAAATGTTTTCAACCGACTTCAAAAAAGAAGGAGGTTACCATTTCGATTGTATGTAGTTATATATTATGCATGTTACACGGTTTCCTGCAAATAATGAATCCCATTTTGTTTTTTCTTTCTCAGGAGATTCAAAAGTGGCCGAAATAAGTTTAATATTTGTTTTTGAATGGTGCTTGAGGTTTTCCTTTATGGGTTCTTATTTTAGTTTGGTTTAATTTTAGTAATATTTATTCCGCAGTTCTAATCTAACGCTGAACCTACTTTGATAGCTGTTCGCTTATGTGTGGGGTCACAGTTGTAACCTAACTTAAACATATTTTAATAGCCGTTCGTTTCTATGTGGGGTCGCACTGGTCTCAGTTCTAACCAAACCTAAACCTACTTTGATAGCCGTTTGCTTTTGTGTGGGGTCGCAGTTCTAACCTAAACTAAACCTACTTTGATAGCCGTTTTATTTTGTGTGGGGTCGCAGTTCTAACCTAAACTAAACCTGCTTTGATAGCCGTTTGCTTATGTGTGGGGTCGCAGTTCTAACCTAACCTAAACCTACTTTGATAGTTGTTCGCTTATGTGCGGGGTCGCAGTTCTAACCTAAACTAAACCTACTTTGATAGCCGTTTGCTTTTATGTGGGGTCACAGTTCTAACCAAACCTACTTTGATAGCCGTTTTCTTTTGTGTGGGGTCGCAATTCTAACCTAAACTAAACCTGCTTTGATAGCCGTTTGCTTATGTGTGGGGTCGCAGTTCTAACCTAACCTAAACCTACTTTGATAGCTGTTCGCTTATGTGTGGGGTCGCAGTTCTAACCTAAACTAAACCTACTTTGATAGCCGTTTGCTGTTGTGTGGGGTCGCAGTTCTAGCTTAACCTAAACCTATTTGAATAACCGTTCATTCCTGCGTGGAATCGCAATGGTCGCAGTTTTAACCTTACCTTAAACTACTTTGATAACCGTTTGCTTATGTGTGGGGTCGCAGTTCTAACCTAACCTAAACCTACTTTAATAGCCGTTCGTTTCTGTGTGGTCGCAGTTCTTACTTAACCTAAACCTACTTTGATAGCCGTTTGCTTATGTGTGGGGTCGCAGTTCTAACCTAACCTGAACCTACTTTGATAGCTGTTTGCTTATCTGTGGGGTCACAGTTCTAACCTAACCTAAACCTATTTGAATAACCGTTCATTTCTGCATGGAATCGCAATAGTCGCAGTTTTAACCTAATTTTAAACTACTTTGATAGCTGTTTGCTTATGTGTGGGGTCGCAGTTCTAACCTAACCTAAACCTACTTTAATAGCCGTTTTCTTATGTGTGGGGTCGCAGTTCTAACCTAACCTGAACCTACTTTGATAGCTGTTTGCTTATCTGTGGGGTCGCAGTTCTAACCTAACCTAAACCCACTTTGATAGCCGTTTGCTGTTATGTGGGGTCGCAGTTCTAGTTTAACCTAAACCTATTTGAATAACCGTTCATTCCTGCGTGGAATCGCAATGGTCGCAGTTTTAACCTTACCTTAAACTACTTTGATAACCGTTTGCTTATGTGTGGGGTCGCAGTTCTAACTTAACCTAAACCTACTTTAATAGCCGTTCGTTTCTGTGTGGTCGCAGTTCTTACTTAACCTAAACCTACTTTGATAGCCGTTTGCTTATGTGTGGGGTCGCAGTTCTAACCTAACCTGAACCTACTTTGATAGCTGTTTGCTTATCTGTGGGGTCACAGTTCTAACCTAACCTAAACCTATTTGAATAACCGTTCATTTCTGCATGGAATCGCAATAGTCGCAGTTTTAACCTAATTTTAAACTACTTTGATAGCTGTTTGCTTATGTGTGGGGTCGCAGTTCTAACCTAACCTAAACCTACTTTAATAGCCGTTTGCTTATGTGTGGGGTCGCAGTTCTAACCTAACCTGAACCTACTTTGATAGCTGTTTGCTTATCTGTGGGGTCGCAGTTCTAACCTAACCTAAACCTACTTTAATAGCCGTTAGTTTCTGTGTGGGGTTGGAGTTCAAACCTAACATAAACCTACTTTCAAAGCCGTTCGTTGCTGTGTGGGGTTACTATTCTATACTGTCCGCGAGCTGTCAAACAAACATTTGAAATTCATTCGCTTTGAATCATATATCGCCATGCAAAATTGTAGATATTTTTAACGAACAAACAAATAATTTATGTAGCAAACTGCATTACTTACCAAAATTTAATATTAAAAGTATCTACGTATTCATCGTACCTATGTTACTCGTATATAACATGGTATGTAGATAAGTACCTACATTTTCATTGGCAAGAACACTTCTATGAAGTTTTGAATTAAATAGCCCAACGAATCTGGTTCCTTCATACAAACTTTAACCTTCCATTAAACTCCCATAGGGAATGAATTTTCAAAAAACCTGAAACACGTATTTACTTATTTATTGTTAAAAATATTCATGTGAAGTTTCGAATAAAATAGCCCAACTAATCTTATTTCCCCATACAAACTTTAACTCTCCATTTAACCCCCATAGGGAATGAATTTTCAAAAAACCTGAAATACGTGTTTACTTATTTATTGTTAAAAACATTCATGTGAAGTTTCGAATAAAATAGCCCAACCAATCTTATTTCCCCATACAAACTTTAACCCTCCATTTAACCCCTTTAAGGGATGAATTTTCAAAAAACCCGAAACATGTGTTTACTTATTAATTATTAAAAACATTCCTGTGAAGTTTCGAATAAAATAGCCCAACTAATCTTATTTCCCCATACAAACTTTAACCCTCCATTTAACCACTTTAAGGGATGCATTTTCAAAAAACCCAAAACATGTGTTTATTTATTTATTATTAAAAACATTCCTGTGAAGTTTCGAATAAAATAGCCCAACTAATCTTATTTCCCCATACAAACTTTAACCCCCCATTTAACCCCTTTACGGGAATAATTTTCAAAAAACCTGAAAAACGTGTTTACTTATTTATTATTAAAAACATTCCTGTGAAGTTTCGAATAAAATAGCCCAACTAATCTTATTTCCCCATACAAACTTTAACCCCCCATTTAACCCCTTTACGGTATGAATTTTCAAAAATCCGTTCTTAGTGCGCCTCTTAACGTTATATAGAATGTACATGCCAAGTTTGAACTCTCTAGGACCAGCGGTTTGGGCTGTGCGTTGATTTAAGTCAGTCAGTCAGTCAGTCAGGACATTGCCGTTTATATATATAGAAGATATTGTTTCAGGATGGCCTACTTATTGTGACGATGAGAATCTTAAACCATTTTTTATTCGAAGAAACGAGCTGTACCTGGAGCTTGAGTGTATACTGTGGGGATACAGGGTGATAGTGCCGGCTGTATTTCGCAATAAAATTTTACAGGAGCTCCACGTTGGACATGTCGGCATGGTGAAAATGAAGAGCACGGCCCGCAGCTACGTGTGGTGGCCCGGCATCGACGCGGACGTGGAGCGCGCGTGCCGCGAGTGCGCCACGTGCGTGGCCGAGAGCAGCGCGCCGCCGCGGGCGCCGCCCAAGCCGTGGCCGTATATTTCAGAACCATGAACGCGTCTACATGTGGATTTCTTAGGTCCTATTGAAAATAATTCGTTTTTCGTTATTGTAGACTCGACGACGAAATGGATAGAAATTTTTCGAATGTCGAAAACAACTACGTCATCAGTAATTAAGGTCTTATGCGAAACATTTTCTAGATTCGGTTTGCCTAGGTCGATTGTTTCCGATAACGGCCCTCAATTTTGTAGCGCACAATATGATGAATTCTTGCAATCAAACGGCATTGAAAAAATACTAACGCCGACATACCATCCCGCGTCCAACGGCGCCGCGGAAAACGCTGTTAAGCTCTGTAAAAAAGCTATCAAGAAAGCGAAGCGGGAGGGAATCGATATAGACTTAGCCTTACAAGCATATTTGATGACGCATAGGAACACAATTCATGGCACCACGGGCGATTCTCCTGCACTGTTACTGCAAAAACGTAGACTGCGCTGCCGGTTAGATTTACTACGAGGAGGAGAAGAGAGGGAGCGTAGAGTGGAGCGCACGCAAGAGCGACAAGTTCGTGCGGCTGGAGGTCGCGAACGACAATTTCAAGTTGGAGACCTGGTGCACATGCGGGAGCAGACCAATCCGGATAGGTGGGTAAAGGGAACAATAAGAGAAGTAATAGGTTCCAGGAATTACATGGTAGAAAGGACGGATGGTACGCTATCTAAAAAACACATTGACCAAATAAAACACAATGGTACAATTGGTACGGTAGACCATGGTAATGATAGTCGGTTAGTGTGGCCCGGTTGGGATACGTCTGGTGATGATGTGGTTGGTCCAGAGGAGGCGGCAGGCGCGAGTGTGGCGGCCGCGCAGGAGCCCGGGCCCGCGCCGGTCGCTGCTGCACAAGCAGCACCGTTGCCGGGGACCCAGGCGCCTACTAGCCGGTATGGTAGAGTGTTAAACCGAGTTAGACACTTTCCCTTGCCCGAAATCGATTAAGTTGTTTGTTGTGTTAGCATAAGGTCTAGTTGTTAATTTTATAGTGTTATAGTTTTTGGTTAGATTAAGAAGCTTGTTTAAAATTAGCAAGAGGGTGTTATGTATGCATACTACATGCAGCTTCTATCAGTCAACTACGCTTGACAGGTGTTTGTATTTTCCTAGCTGTCTACTTTTTGATATTCATTCCTTTAATATATGTATTGCTGTCAAGATGTTTTTCTACTAATATTCCTGATAATAGCCCCATATTTCACAGCCACCCTAGCCGACACACTCTCGATCTTCACCACGTTGTTTACGAGGGACTTGTGGACGATGAACCCGACACCTCCCTGGGACTGTTGGGCGACCAACAGTCCCAGAAATAGAGCAAGTTGCCGGACTTTAGGATTATCGTGTCCTCGCCCTCTCTTCGGACTTCTGACAATCCCACAATGTCCCAACGCAACTTGCTCAATCCTTCCTCCAGCTCCACTAACTTTTCGTCGGTCCGCAGTGTACGTGTGTTGTACGTTGCCAGGGCCAGAGGTCGTCGGTGGTGGTAGCCGGATCTTTGCCGGAGATTCTTAGCACCCCTGACCCCGCTAGCACCCTGGCCGCTACCATAACCAGGGCACCGGGGGTCGCCGTAACCTCGGGGCCGCGGCCTTTTTTGTACTATAATTTTGGGGGGTATTTGCCATAATCGCCACGCTTGGCATGCGGGTTGGCGATCGCAGTGTCTCCACCGCACTTTAGGGATGCTGCTGCCCATGCCCCGGTGGTCTTGGTCGTAGTTTTCAGACATACCCGGGTCAAGTGTATGATCAGTAACACTTTAGTCCCTTAGTGGACTCCTACGACACCCACGGGAAGAGCTGGGGTGGTGACAAATGTATTCTCACTGCCGTCACCACACGGCAGTAGCTATGGACAGTAGCTTCTATATAATTTTTGACAAAAATGGGAGTATATATGATATGTAGATATGTAGTATGTAGATATCGGACGAAAATCTTTAAGTAAACTGGGGTTAGAAACTTTCGGTACCGTTTCTGTTACATTATCATTATTTAAATTGATGGTTTAACAAGTGATCACATATCGACACTGGAAATTTCAAATGTCTGTAAGGGACATTTTGTCGTAAGTACACTTTGAATTGCATAGAACTCAGAAAAAAATTCTCTATCGATCTGTATAATTAACTTTTTGATATCGCTTCAAATAAAGAAGTTATGAAGTGAATTTATTTTGTCGTAACTTCATATTGCTTTAAAAAAAATGTTGTATGGGTCAAATTTTTAATTTGAAGGGATAACGTGTCCATTTTCAACGTAGTATATCCTTCTTATTCATAAATCCCTATGTGGTTAGTTACTACAGCAAAAGAAGGTGCCTTTACGACATTCTATCTGATAAAATAAATACGAAACTGTGAATTCACAATGGCGTAAGGGACAAATGTTTTAGGCTTTTGTGCGTTACAACACAATTTCGAAGATAGTATGGCTCTATTCTCTTAATAAACTGTGTCGTATGTACATATAAATCAAAATAATTTTAAAGTTTGATGTCGAAACTCACCTTTTAATTTTATAAAGTATACGTTACTACATTAAATACGGTACATGAATGAGAGTTACGCCTCAAAAAAGATGATATTAAAAATCTTGAAAGATTTTTTATGTACGTTATAACATTTTGTTTAGTTTCTTATAGCACTTGCAACAGTGCCGGCGCGACTTGATCCAGGGCGTCTCAGGAAGAGGGGTGAGGGCAGAGCAGTATTTTTACTACCACATAGATACTGCATCGACCAGCAACTCACGCACATTTCCACTTCCACCCCTGGAGCATATATATCGCTCTAACGATTCCTCTCTGGACGGCCAACGGCCAATCAAGGCAAGCCGAGTCCTACAGTTCATCTTGGATTCTACTCCGACCGACGAAAACATGCCTGAGACGATGTCGCTATTGCCGAACAGCTCGCCACAAGCTGCCCCAATCTTAATATTAACTCCCTGGGAATCATGGGCTTATTTATAATTAGCTGTCTTTTGCCAATTCGAGAAATTTACTCTGTAGTACACGTGAACCGTGAACCAGTCTCAGCAGGCTATTGAAAAGTGTAGTGTAAGTGTAAGTGTGTCTATAGTAATAAGGTCCGGACATCTGCCATATTATCATCTTTATTATTGTTGTTTTGGTCTAATATCCGCCGCGCCGAGCAGTAATGATATTTTGTCGCAGCCCTTTTTATAAGTCATTACTGATTCTTGTCGAGGCCAGAACATTCCAAATTCTGACGGCTGCAATTTTTTGTACATCATAAGGTTTGCCTAGGTAAATACTTATTTTATGCATTTGTGGTCTGCAGAAACAGAGGAGGATGAGGTCCATAGTAGATTAATTGATAGTTTAAATCAATATGTTGTAACGTTGCAAAGTAGTTTGCTCTGATTTTTAGCAGAAGCTACATATTTAATTGCATCTTGTTTCTTACCCATGATTGTTATACATATGTTAATAGTTAGGATTCTCGATTCTTCACAGGCTTTGTTACTTTTGAGCTCAAGTAGCTCTTTATTGTTTTCTGTTATTGAACCCTTGGATAAGAGCTTACGAGTGAGAGTTACTTTGATGGACTTCAACTGTGCGATTGCTCTTATCTTATCTTATCATATCTAGCTTGTTCAGCAGATAATATGGCTCCGGTTTGGTGATTCCATAGAAAGGCTCTGGGCTGACAATGCGTGTGTTGCCGTTATTTCCGGTAAACTCATCTGCTGTTTCGTTTCCAACAATATTGGAATATCCTAACCCATCTAAGTGTAACTTCATTAAAGTCAAGGGCGTTTGATTTATTCTTGCAGCACTGGACTAGTGAGAGCATCGCAGCTTGGCTGTTTGAGTTGATGTAGATAATAGATAATATTGGTTTTTAGGTTTCTGGCCAAATTGATTGCCACACATAATGTAATATTTATGCGCGGAAATCATCATAATATTGACTTCTGTCTAGAAAATGAAGGCCATTTTGCTGATGCTGACGCAAACTCTGACCTTAGGCCTCTCACCTACTTGTACCTGTGGTGCCATTTTCGACAATCATTCTGGTCGTTGGTCCATTTGTATTTTGAGGGTACTTCGACTGTCTGGTGAAGCCACATTCGATGTGCTTGTTTTATTTCCGAAAGCCCAGGCTTTGAAGTTGGTTTTTGCAGGCTGTTCAAACACTGAGAACACCCTGTCGTTGTGTGAAATTCATACTCAGTTATATTGAGGGTTGGAGTAGCTATTCTGTTAGAGAGCACTCTTCGGACCCATATAGTCGTGGTTTCATCCCTTTGATTTAATTTCATTAAGGATGGTTTCTGTGAGTTTATTATCGAAAGCACCTTCGACATCAAGGAATACACACCGAACTGATTGCTTATTCTCTAGACTTTACCGCCGCTTTGGTAACCTGTATCGTGTGCTTAGCTTATTTTTATTTTGTTTCTTTCTGTTATTTTCTTACTGGTGCAGTAAAGAATTACTTACTAACTTACTTACTTTTATGGACCTTGTGACCAGGTCAATTGGGGTAGTTTTTGGTAAACATGTTGATTTAGACTTAGAGATCTTGCCACCAAGTAGTGAAAGAAATAGAGATGTTAGACTAATAGTTTTGAAGGACTTAGAACGAGTATTATCTATACTCTCGTTTTGCCTGCTTTTTGGTATAAAGCGTACCTTGACACTAGTCCATTTTCTCAGTATAAGCCCCAATGCAATGCTTGCCCGAAATATTTTGCCAGGCGCGGAAGGAGGACGCCTTGATTTCGTTTTGATAATGTAGGAAACACTATATAATCACTATATAATCATAATTTTCAGTCGATTTGAATGGCTTGCACTAACTCAGCGCTCTTTAACCATTTTTTGGGCTACAAATGTAGGTTTTCAGTCAGTGGTTCGTTCCCTAAGGATTCGATAGTTCCTTTGACCGCACGTCTTAATAGCACGAGTATCATCAAAAAGGGTCATAGATCTTTGCGGAAGCAGTTAGATTACTTATCCAGAATTTCTTTCTTAAAAATATGTTTTTGTTTCGGGCTCAGGTTGCTCTCAAAGCAATTTTTAGATATATGTTTTCTTCTTTTCACAACACTAAGCTGACTAAAATATATACATACCTAACATGTTTGGTTTTATTTCCTATAAATTGTAACGGGTTATCTAAAATATAATAAATTACACGTGAAATTGATCTCCGTCTATGAAAGTAATACAATTGTAAGTACACAACTTTATATTTTCTTGCATTTTTACGCTACTTACTTCAATTAATCTGGAAACTAGAATGACTTTACAACAGAAAATAGTTGTAATGTAGCATGTTATTTGACAGTTACGACAAAGAGGTAGTGTTTTCGTTTTTGTCGTAACAGATTTCCATAAAAAACTAGAAATTTTTGGGGGCGTAAGGGACATCTGTCTAGTAAATTTCTGGCGTAAGGGACACAATCTCCGAAACTATTGAGTTTACAAGTATATACCTAATTGTCTAATGAAGATAAAGCTTTTTCGTAGTTATGTATATAAGAACCATCTAATTCGGATGAATATTTAATAAGTTATGATTTTTTTAAATTTTGGTTTTTGTTTTTTGGCTCTCCTGAAAAGTGGACCTTTGTCCCTTACGACATTTGAAATTTCCAGTGTCGATATATTACTTTATGCAGGACCCACTACGTCCTGCTGCTGAGGGAAATCCAAACAGTAAATTAAACATATAGGTTGTTTGTTACAAAATTATAGCATGTATAAAATTTTGCGTACGTGGAATATACCAATTGTTAAAAACATATAATTAAATGAAGGACCTGCAAACCCGAATTGCTTGAGCATGAACTGCACGAATTGCACGAATCTTAGGAATACCTATAGACAAACGGCGTTACTCTTATGACACATACTCTATAATCAGGAAAAAGACCCTGTCGAATCGATGTGTGTTCGAGACTTTAAATTATCTTTGGTATAGGACATCTAACATTTAAAAAACATAATACACTGTAGTATACTCTGAGTAATGTAACCACTTACAACACAAATCAAAAGAATGTGAATTATCTATTCCAAAGAAATATTTGCTTTTGGGTGTGGAAAAATTTAAAAGTAGAAAAACTTACCATTAAACGACAACGAATTTTTTTGCAAAAGCGAAGACTGTGATTTCGTAGGTACGTAATTTAGGTACTCCAAGTAAAAATGAAACATATTTACTTCGACGACAACATTTTATTGATCACTAATCGTCGTTTATTCATACATAGCCACAAATATTGGACATGTGGACGACCCCAGCTGGTATCCTCATTTGCCGCAGCCGCAGCCAGACCCGCCCTTCACGCTGGTGATGGCCACGTCGCCGCTGCAGCCGCAGCTGTAGTCCACACAACCGGAGCCGCTGGTGTCGTACTTGCCCTGGAACTGCACGGCGCTCAGGAACGGCAGTTCTCCGTTCACGTCCAAGTCTCCGCTCAGGGCGAGATCAGATGAGACAGAGATGCCGGAGGGGGAGATGGGGCCGACGCTGGTGACGAGGAGGTCGCCGCCGCTGTTGGAGATGGACACGGAGCCGCTGGAGCCACCGTATTTGCCGGAGCTGCTGGATGATGAGCAACACTTCTGACCGGAGATGGTCTGGAACATAAATCAATCCTAAATACTAGTATCCTATGATCTTCAGAAGCATTACTCAAAGTTTGTCTATTAACCCTAACGAGCACATGTTTATTAAGTAGACGGAAAAAAGACAAAAGGAATTAAAAATTCCTCAGGTCTACTGTAGTTACACGGTAGCAACATGGTGGTCGACTGTGTTGGACGCTGAACAGTGTTTCTTTCAGTTACAAAGCTAGCCAGCTACGCCAATATGAACATTGAGTAGCTTCTAGTGCTATACTTAAAGCTAGTTTTAAAACCAACCAAAATGTGACCGAACATAGATAGTCTTTGGATGCGAATGTCCAGAACGCACTTTTGAATGTAAAACAAGTGCGATCGGGACATTCGCATCCAAAAACGAACAAGTAACAATACTATTGAAACAGAGTTTTAAAATTGCAGACCAGTAATTATTATACAACAAATGCCGAAACAGAGTTTTAAAATTGCAGACCAGTAATTATTATACAACAAATGCCGAAACAGAGATTTTAAAATAGCAGACCAGTAATTATTATAACATTGTTCGAATTAAATATTTTATGGCTTAAAATTAATAAGCAAAAGTTACCTGGACCATAAGTGCTAGAGCACAGATGACTATAACTTTGAACGCCATTTTAAAATGTTCTTAGTGCAAGTTCTCACTAGAATGATTCTCCCTGAAACTCACCTAGTTTTTATATGCCCCCTTATCGTTTAAGTGCCTATGATAATTATTAATAAACAATATACCAATTGCACTTCATATGTGTCAATTTTTTGATTAAACACGTATGCTGAATTTAATAGCCAAGATCCTTTGTCCTAGACCAGCTTTAATAGACACGAAAAGATGATATTGGAAACAGGTGTTCTAGTTATCAGTATTTCGTAACATCCTATAAACGTTGTTTGGTATAAAAGCTGATCGAGCTATTAGACTAATTATAGTTTCATGTGACTTTGAAAACTAAAGGCTAAAATCATGTCTCCTTTTACCGTGTTCGCCCTTTGCCTGCAGCTCTGCTTGATCCAGGTAATTTTTACGCATTTTTTTCAAAACGACCTTATTCTTTCAATTACCGATTTAAAGTAAGCTTGTGGCTAAGAGTTATCCACTTAATCCAAATAAATTAATATTAATTCCCAACTCTTCGTCTAAGGGATTGAAATGTCGTTGACCATTAATTGAAATAAGATTGACGATGATGGTTACTAGCGTCATCATGTGTGTCCACGCACTACTGCGATCGTCAAACCACTTGCCCAGAGTGACGATTATAATAGGATGGGCATTTTAGAAGAGGCCTACGTCTGGTGATTCACCAGCCTATTTTAATCCTCTCCTGAATCCTCCATAGTCCTTATCACCAGTGGTATCCTGCCTCTTTTGCGTGATAGTGAGAGATTTTTCTTCAGATTGTCGTTAGATTCGTAGATTTTATTTAATAAAAAAACCTTTTACAGGCTGTCATGAGCCAGAAATGCGGCAGCACCAGCGGCTGCGGCTCCTACGGCGGAGAGGGCAAGGGCGTGGTGGGTGCTGCCGGCACCATCCAGGCCTGCGGCACCACCTGCGTCGACGGCAAGGTGCCCGTGTGCGGCTCCGTTAAGTTCGGCGGCTGCGCGCCCGCCTGCGGTTCTGTAAACATCTGCGGACAGTGCAGTTGCAACTGCAAGTAAATCTTACCCTTGCAAAATTGAAATTTGCTTGAAAATCACTTCTAATAAGTAATGTGCATCATCTGCGACTGAAAATAATATAAAATAGATTTAAAAACACGCTTATTTCGTATTCCTGACAACAAACCCTTTCATTTGATACCCGTGACCATGGGGCTGGATTTCAAACAGCCAGTCCGCCATATTGGATTTGTTGTGACGTTTCTTAGCTAGTCATGTATTGTCATTAGAACTCAGAGCGTGTGCAAATTTGCTGTGATAGTGTCAATATATAAATTGCATTGTATGTTAGATTCTCCAATATAAGTTACGATATGTCTAATACTGAAAGAGTTGCATTAAATAATGTAGGCTAATCACATACCGATTCGTCTAAAAGCAATTTAATGTTTTACGGTTAATACGGAAAACTAGCTAAATCTAACGAGATCGAAAAGAGTAAGAGCAATAAAAGCAAACCACATTTAAATAATCTCTCCCAAATCGCTGCAAATAGGCAGTGTGCCCAGAAGGCTGGCCGCATAATTAATTAATTTATTTCATTAAATGAAGGGTCCACCGAAAAAACATGTCCAGGGCAAATTCACACCTGTTAAAAGTAAGGTTTTCTTCTACAATTTGAATTAATTAGACATGTTATTTCCCCATGGAGGTTGGAGATGGAATAAGATCATTTGAACGGTCCATACCGTTCAAATGATCTTAAAAGGACTTTGAAATAGGCTATTGCCAAAATACGGTAAAAACTGGTATAATTACATTTAATCTAGTTTTCTGTAAACAGGTCATGCAAAGAAGCACGTACAATACTATATCAAATAAATGTGCCTTATGTGGATCGACAAAATTGTTATTACGTCCTGTGTTATCTGAAAGTGTGATTCAAAATCCTACAATTTCAACAACTTCAACTTTAAAATATATTTTTTTTTTAAATACGTGTCTAAAAACTGAAAATTACAATAACCACACAATTAAATTTTTACGAGTTATTTCATTTCATTCATTTGTCCGATAAGAAAGTATTGTAAACAACACAACGTGGTAGCGGTGACGCTAACGTAGTGACGGTACGATGCAACGCTGACGACGTGACACCGTGACGAATAATGACGTCGTCATGACGAGACCACTAGTGGTACGGTGTATTTGTTATGACTAGCATTTATCATGTTTTAATGGTTTCAACGAAATGCCAAAGAAAACGATAAAAATATGTTAAAAGTGTGATCGTTGCTATTAAATACACGTACATTAGTTTTATTTCAATGGACGCTTTGACAAACGATTAGTACTTGCAGTGCTTGTAGTAAGTACCTATAGTTACTTGTAATTTTGGCTGGGCCCACCAAGTCCTGTAAAATTGTAGGATGTACCTATGAAATTTTGTGTAAATGGATATAGATTCTGCCCTGCGAATACGTATTTTTTGACTTTAGGGTAAAACGGCATAGAGTTATATAAGATCAACCCTATACCCAAGAAAACAACCCACATGAGTTCGGGATCCCACCTCAAACGGTAATGTATTTGGAGTTTTAATTTGTCTGTGGTAAACGACATCTAATATTTAAAATTCATATTTATTTAGTCGTGTAGTAATGTAACAACTACTATGAAAATGAAAACAATTTGATTTTTTCCTCTATAATAAGTGCTTCCACTAATTCAAGTGTAGAAAAGACATTTAGCAAGTGACAACGTTTTTACGAAAAAGCGGAAATCGTAATTTTGAATTTCATTAGGTAATTAAAATGAAAAGAAAACATATATTATTTACTTCAGCGACAACATTTTATTGATCATCATAATAGTCAATTATTCATACATAGCCAAAAATATTGGATGACATGCGGACGACCCCAGCTGGTGCCCTCATTTGCCGCAGCCGCAGCCAGACCCGCCCTTGACGCTGGGTGATGGCCACGTCACCGCCGCAGCCGCAGCTGTAGTCCACACAACCGGAGCCGCTGGTGTCGTACTTGCCCTGGAACTGCACGGCGCTCAGGAACGGCAGTTCTCCGTTCACGTCCAAGTCTCCGCTCAGGTCGAGATCAGAGGAGACAGAGATGCCGGAGGGGGAGATGGGGCCGGAGCTGGTGACGAGGAGGTCGCCGCCGCTGTTGGAGATGGAGACGGAGCTGCTGGAGCCACCGTATTTGCCGGAGCCGGATGATGATGAGCAACACTTCTGTCCGGAGATGGTCTGGAACATAAAATAATCCTAAAACTCTACGCCTGTATGCTTATGCATAAATATAAGTAGCCTATGATCTTCACAGGCATTACTTACACTTTGCCTCTGAACCCTAAAGAGCACATGTTTATTGACCCATTCAGGGCCAAAGATTCCAGTAGACGGGAAAACGGATAAAAAGAATCAAAAATTCCTGAGGTCTCCTGTAGTTATACGATGGTGACATGGTGCTGCCTCAACTAGGTATGTTGGATACTAGATAGTGTTTCTTTCAGTAACAAATGTAGTTAGGGTTACTCCAATATGAACATTGACTAGCGTCTAGTGCTTATATAGCACTAGCAGCTAGTCAATTTGTTATAAATTATAAAAAGAATCGAGTTGTGCCCAAACGTAGAAATATCAATCAAAATTGCGATCCTCATTTTAGCAACCAAACATCAACAAAGTAACAAAGCTATGAAAATTAAAAACATTGATTGTAAAATAGTAGACTAGAAATGAATAAAAATTACCTGGACCATAAGTGCGAGAGCACAGACAACTATAACTTTGAACGCCATTTTAAAATGTTCTCAGTGCAAGTTCTCACTAGAATGATTCTTCCTTCAACTCACCTAGTTTTTATATGCTTCCTTATCGTTTAAGTGCCTATGATATTTTTTTATAAACAATAGACCAATTGCACTTCATTTGTGTACATTTCTTGATTGAACACGTATGCTAAATTTAATAGCTTTGTCCTAGACCAGTTTTAATAGACACGAAAACATGATATTGGAAACAGGTGTTCGAGTTATCAGTATTTCGTAACATCCTTTAAACGTCCTATTTGGTATAAAAGCTGATCGAGCTATTAGACGAATTATAGTTTCAAGTGACTTTGAAAACTAAAGAATAAGATGTCTCCTTTCACCGTATTCGCCCTTTGCCTGCAGCTCTGCTTGATCCAGGTAATTTTTTCACAAAATATTTTTTCATGACGATTAATTATTCTGCTATAACCACCGATTTACAGTGAGCTTGTGAATAAGAGAGCATAAAAATCTCAAATTATGAACTAAACAATATTGATTCCCAACTCTTCGCCTAATGGATTGAAATGTCACTGACCATTCATTGAACTAAGATTGATGATCGGCAGCAGCGTTATCATGTGTCCACACACTACTGCAATCGTCTAGCTTAAACCACTTGTCTAGCGTAGCGATTATTATAAGATGTGCAATATGGGCATATCAGAATTGGTGATGTGTACTAAACAAATGTGAAAGACTTCATAATATAGCCAGATTTTTCATATGAGTGAACCTGCAATTCTGACCAGTAAGGTAGGTACATAAGATTTTTGTTCATAAGTGGGTTTCTGTATAAAAAAGATTTAATGTTTTAATCAATCATTTCTTTTTTAGGCCGTCATGACCCAGAAATGCGGTAGCTCCAGCGGCTGCGGCTCCTACGGCGGAGAGGGCAAGGGCGTGGTGGGTGCTGCCGGCACCATCCAGGCCTGCGGCACCACCTGTGTCGACGGCAAGGTGCCCGTGTGCGGTTCCGTCAAGTTCGAGGGCTGCGCGCCCGCCTGCGGATCTGTTAACATCTGCGGAGAGTGCAGTTGCAACTGCAAGTAAATCCAGCACTTGAAAAAATTTGTCGATATTAATGTGCATTACCTACGGCTGAAAATAAAATATTTAAAAAACATGACATTTTTTTACTAGATGTCAAATACTGACAACGAAGTAGTTACCTATCTACACACCTGTAGCCCAGTAGTGCTACTGTTTTGTTTGTACAGTTAAGGCTAACGCTAATTTCGTGGATTAAAACTTAAATATACAGTGTATTAAAATTTAAATAAGATTTTAGATCACAGGAAAACGCTCAGCAACTACATTTCAGAATCGAGTTGACATATTTTATGTCCATGGATAAAAATAAACATTTTTCGCTTGTAGCCTCGAGAGCATTTTGATGTTTGGGTTATGTTAATAATAAATTGTTCGAAATTTCCATTCGTGATGGCTTCATCGGCTCATCACACATAAATTATATCAGTTGCATTTCTCGTCATATGCTCCAAGATAAGTTAAAGCCTAACAACTTTCTACCTGACATAGTGTCGCTACAAACAGTTTACCTATGGCAATAATGTGCATACGTCATGTATAGTCAGCATGGTGTGTATTGGCTGCATGTTGATATTTTTAATACCAAAAAATTCATTACAGAGATTCAAAGCTTTGTAATATTTCCTATTCGTCAAAATCCGATTCCAAATACTCAATATTTATGTATTCTTGATATTCTGACTCTGATAAAGTTTGATCTTCGTCAGATGTTGTGTCGCTTTCAGGACCACCAACCTCGATTATAAATCGTTCGGTCTGGGATTCGATTATAGGACCTTTATTCCTATAATCGTCTTCAATTTTTTTTACATGGTCACATATAATCCACATTTATATTTTATCGAAGTCATCTATATTAATTTTCTTTTTGCGTGAGGCTTTATTTTGTACAGTTGGCAAAGTCGCTCCTTTATTTTTAGAAATATTTTTAACCGTCGATCTACATACACCTTAAATGAGAAAATAAAATCTATTAAAGTTTAATTATAATTATAAGAACTAACCAATTCAAATACAACCGCACTATAAAGTGTCAGTACCGATCCTGTCAGTAACCAATTGCAAAACATTTTCCAGTGGAATATTATTCAATCCTTCGTCCTTTCTTTGGTTTAAATATTTTATTGTATTTAAGATGATTTTTCTTGCTTCTATTGGTATCTTTTTCCGCATTTTTATGATAAAATCGTTTAAATCGCGATATATTTTCTTTTTGTTTACATCGGTGACATTCGATGACATTCAACGCCTGATGTCAAACAGTAATCATTGCCAGTAAAATAAATTAGTGTCACTGAAAATCCGCAACATGGCGAGGGTCAAATAGTAAGTTGTTAGGCTTTACCGTCATATTATTTTGACCACGAACGGGTCTTTATCTTAATTAATTAAGTGTTAGTTGGAGTTAAATGGACACGCACCCTACAATTTAAATTTTGACAACAAACGGCAGGCAAAATCAACCTCGGGTTCCTGTGACCACGGTCATAATAATATTAAACGTAACTTTAAGCGATTAAGACCCATTTTACGTTAAAACATGAGCGATCATCATGAAAGTTTTAATCAACATACCTATATAGGTAATAAGGTATCCTACAATTTTCATTTAAGTAGAAATTCAGATTATTTAATGTTATAAGAAACGGATGTTAAAAACGGAAATAACAATATAAAAAAAATGCATTAGTAAGGTACGTGTAAAATCATTTCATTTCATTTATTATCTACTTAACTGATAAGGAAATCTTTTAAATAACATAATGCGGTGGCGTCGACGCTAACGTAGCGACGGTACGATGCATCGCTGATGACGCGACGCCGTGACGAATAGTGACGTAGCCGTGACCGTACGACATGTCATTGTGTGTTACGATGCGATGGTCAGTCATAATGTTTAATGTGTGGGTATCTATATGATTACACACACGATAATAATTGAGTTAGAAGCGTGATCGTTGCTAGAACATTAGTTGTATTTCGTTTGGCGGCTTAACAAATGATCACATATTTAGGCAGGACCCACCACGTCCACCTACTGAGGGGATACATAATTTGCTATAAATTTATCATCATCATTGGCTTGGAACGTCTATAAAAGATTATTTAATTAAGCAGCGTCCATTAGAGTTTGGCACTTACGGATGTGACTAAATAGACCGATACGGGAGCAGCAGACGCGACCACATTTCGCACAAGCTATTTTCAATGTCGATAAATGTCAAGAAAACGGGCGTAAGGTGTGAATGTGAGCCCAATATTGCTGTTGGATAATACATCCTTGGAGGTTATTGACCTTTTCGGCTACCTCGGATCTACTGTGACAAATAAGCTGTCACTAGAAACTACAAAATTATAGCGTGCATAAAATTGTGCGTACTTGGAATTTAACAACTGTTGAATATAATTATACTATCGACGTTACATCCTCGAGATTTAATTTTCACTATGTAGTACACTGTTTAATGTACTAGGCATCCAGCACAATATTTAGATCAGAATATAAAAAAAGGAAATCGATTGATCCTCTCGTTCCCGCTTCCCGCGCCATCTTTCGGCGCGCGCGCTGTGCCCTCATTCGCTTTTTTTGTGCGGGAATCGCAGTACGCTCTCGTCATAATTAATAAAAATCCCGTGGAATTAGTAATAAAATATTTAAAATAGTCGTGCACGTAACAAGTGATAAGAAGACAATATGGGAAAACGGAGAAGACGCCGTTCGGAAGACATCAAACGAAAAATAAAACGGCTAAAACGTAGCCTAGATCGCCGCCATTATTATAGCGACGACGAAGGTGAGTTCAAAGTTTAGTTATTATAACATATAATATAGCAAGGCACTTGGCGAACCTCCACGCCGTCCGCTCAACTACCTACCTCCTCAGAAATGTAAACACGAATTACCTTACATTATAATTTGGACATTGCTGCCTGTTAAATAAGGTGCATTTCATACAACGTTTCATAAACTTATTACGATTGGTAAGAAACCTTCATGGTTTCTTGGGATGCACGTGAGATTAGGATAACGATTACACATATTTAAAGTTATTTAGAACCACGATGCGATTGTGGTCAATAACATAGTCCCGAATTGCGACGTGATTGCAATCAATGACTTTAAACAGTTAAGTTGCCAATAAACACATACACAAATGTTATTTAGAGCCGCGATGCGATTGCGGTCAATAACTTAGTCTCGAATTGCGATGCGATTGCAATCAATGACTTTAAACGGGTACCTAAGGTTGTTTACTTCAAACCTTCAATTACAAATTTTATATTGAACCGTGATGCGATTACGGTCTATAAATCTTTGCCTATTGTTATTTGAGTCGTGATGCGATTACGACCTTATTTTGAGGAAAGTTTACACTGTCTCGCGTAAAGTATAGCAACGACCAACTGATATATACATACTCGCGGCTGTTGTTTGTTACATTTAAATTAAATTATTACAGTGTCCGAATACGACTCTGCAGCAGAAACGTATCATTCCGACTACGAAGAAATATCAGACGCCTCGGCATCGGACTATTCTAATACAGAGGAACTTAAGTCCGTAGTAGTACCGGTAGAAACCGTCGATCCGAATTCGGCCCCGGGTATACCAACCGTGACATCTCCCACCTCTGGCTCCGCTGCAGGCCCGAGCACCTCAGCCCCGGAGGCGTCGCCAGTAGCGCTGCCAGATAATATTTTGGAAGCTTTGGGTGGAACAAAAGAAATAGAGGAGAAATTTGGCCCTAACGTCCCAGACGAGATCGCTAAACGTTGGGGTCGGATAACAGTCGAGGGTTTAGGTAAAGAGGAAAAGAAGGAACTTACAGAAAAGTTTTTAGTTCCAGAAAACTTTAAGCTTCTTAAGGCTCCTAAACTGAATGCTGAAATCGCAGCTGTGATGTCTGAGTCATCTAGACAAAGAGACAAAAGGATGGAAACATCTCAAAATCAACTAGGACTGGCTATCGCAGGTTTATCCAAACTAACAGGTTCCATGATTACAGAAAATTTGGATAAAATTGCTATCATAAAACAGATCGCAGACGTCAGCCAATTGCTAGCCGATCTTCATTCTGAGAATACCAATAGCAGAAGGAAAATTATATTACCAAGCTTGGATAAAAAATTTACAAGTATGATGCAGGACGTGAAAAGAGATTCATACTTGTTTGGAGAGAATCTCGGGGACAAAATCAAGGCTTCAAAGTCAGCAGAGAAGTCAGGACTTCAAATTAAAAGATCCTATACTTCCAATGCCCCTTCTACGTCGAAGAAATATACGCCGCGCCAGGGAAACTGGAAAGCCCCACCCAGGCAACAGGGTTCGCGAGCGAACAAGCCGGGTGGGTACCGGACTCGTGCTCCTCAACCTCCTCGTCGGACGACCTCGGACAAGTACCAGCCTTCATCGTACAAGAAAGACAACCGGCAGCCACGCAAACATCATTAAAGGTAAACCAACACGCAGGCAGACTCCGGTTTTACATTGATCAATGGCGGGATATAACAACCGACCCGGTTATTCTACAATATGTCGCCGGATACAAAATTCCATTTAATTCGACTGTTGTGCAAGATACTGTACCGATGAACTCTGCCTTCTCTCCATCTGAAAATGATGATATGAAAATAGCTATCTCGAAGTTGCTTGAGTGCGGCGCCGTTATAAAATGTCAGGACTCGGCAGGACAGTTTATCTCGAAAATTTTTCTTACACCTAAAAGTGACGGCTCACTCAGATTCATACTCAATCTTAAAAGACTTAATACGTTTATTGATCATCATCATTTTAAAATGGAGGATATCCGAACTGCTACAAAACTGGTACCTAAATTCGGATTCCTAGCAACAATAGACCTTAAAGAGGCATATTTTTTAATACCGATTCATAAATCGAGCAGAAAGGTTTTAAGGTTCAAATTCGACAACAATACTTTCGAGTTTACATGTTTACCGTTTGGTCTCTGTTCCGCGCCGTACGTCTTTACTAAACTCATGAAACCAGTTATTACATATCTGAGAAGTAAAGGCCTGCTGCTCGTAATATATCTAGACGACATATTATGTATTGGTCGTACTTATGAGGAATGTCATAATTGTGTAACAGAAACTGTATCTCTTTTAAAGAGGTTAGGATTTGTCATTAATGACAATAAAAGTAAATTACAGCCAAGTCAGACATGTACCTTTCTAGGATTTGACATAAACTCTCGCGATATGAGCCTAGAGCTACCCTTCAAAAAACGAAAATATTTATATGACCAGTCAAAAAATATTTCCAAACAAAAGGTTTTAACCATCAGAGAACTAGCTGCCTTTCTTGGCTCTCTTACCTCTGCTTGCTTGGCAGTATCTTATGGATGGGTATATACCAAGCGTTTAGAGAGAGAGAAATTCCTTGCACTAAGGAGTTCAGGTGAGGATTATGATAGCAATATAACATTGCCAAAAAGCATTCAACCAGATTTAAAGTGGTGGCAGGAACATATCATGACCACTAAAAATCCGATACGATCAAATAAATACGCATTGGAAATATTTTCGGACTCGTCACTCACCGGCTGGGGCATATATTGTAATGGTAAACGTTCTCACGGTTTTTGGGATGCTACCGAAAGAGAAAACCACATAAATTTCTTGGAGCTCCAGGCAGCATTTATAGGGCTTAAGTGCTTTGCAAAAGAACTGTATAATAAAGAAATTTTGCTCAGAATTGATAATACTACCGCAATTTCTTACGTTAACAGAATGGGTGGGGTTCAATACGAACACCTTAACGACATAACTCGCAAAATTTGGCAATGGTGCGAAATACGTAATTTATTTATCTTCGCCTCTTATATTAAATCCAGAGACAACACAGAAGCCGATCATGAGTCTAGACGCACTAATATTGACACAGAGTGGGAATTATCAGTGAACGCGTATAATCAAATTGTTGACAAATTTGACGTCCCTGACATAGATTTGTTCGCAACCCGAATCAATACTAAATGTCAGAAATACATCTCTTGGTTCCCAGACCCAAATGCCTTTAATATAGATGCGTTTACAGTTGATTGGCATCCGTACTTTTTTTACGCATTTCCGCCTTTTTCATTGATTTTAAGGTGCTTAAATAAAATCATTGCCGATAAAGCAACTGGCATAATCGTTGTCCCCTACTGGCCCAGTCAACCATGGTTTTCGTTACTGATAGCCTTATCCAGGTCAGAACTTTTTTTCTTAAATCCCAGTATTGACCTGTTACTATCCCCTTTCAGGACTTATCACCCACTCTGGAGGAAGCTTACCCTGGTGGCGACGCGATTATCAGGAAAGCATTTTCTAAGCAGGCATTGACGCCGCAAACTATTGACATAATGGTTTCCTCGCTGTCTGCAAAATCCTTAAAACAATATAATTGTTCATTGTATAAGTGGTGGCTGTATTGTAAAAACAATAAGTTCGATTGTTTCTCAGTTAACACATCTGTAGTATTAGATTTTTTAACTGAGCAATATCAACAAGGTTCTAGCTATTCAAGTTTAAATACTGCTCGATCAGCTTTATCTTTAATTTTAGGAGAATCAATTGGTAAAGATAAACATGTGTGTAGATTTCTAAAGGGAGTATACAAAATTAGGCCATGTTTTCCAAGATACCAAACAACCTGGGACCCAAATATAGTGTTAAACCATTTAACCACTTTATATCCAAATGAGATTATAAGCCTTGATTTGCTAACACGAAAAACTGTAACTCTGCTCGCATTGTCGACTGCACAACGAGTACAGACGTTATCTTTGATTAAGATTTCTAATATACAAATCAATGAAGATAATATTAAATTAATTATCGATGATCTCATAAAAACGTCAGCACCTGGGAGGCCAATGCCACGCCTCGTTATACCGTTTTTCCCCGATAAAATAGAAATTTGTCCAGCCAGGACATTAATGGCATACATAGATAGAACTCAAACCCTTAGAAATACTACTAATACAAAACGACTCATGTTAACAATAAAAAAGCCTATACATAACGCTAGTTCTAGTACAATTAGCCGCTGGATAAAACAGACGTTGTCTGACAGTGGCGTTAATACAGACTTGTTCTGTGCGCACAGCACTAGGCACGCTGCTACCTCAGCGGCTAAACGCAAAGGTTTATCAATTGAGATAATAAAGAAAACCGCAGGCTGGTCCGGTGATTCATTAGTATTCTCAAAGTTTTACAATAGACCCCTAACAGCCGACACTAGTGCTGAGAATGCCTTTGCTGAAGCAGTTTATAACATTTGATTGTAATAATAGCTCGTTTGTGTTGATGAGCTATATAATATATATAAAATATTATGTAATTAAATAAGATAATAAAAACAAACTGCGAGTAATAAACAACTTGTGATTATAAAAGTGGTTATTTCGTTTATTTTTCAACCAACTCTGCGAAAGAGCGCTAAACATCTACATAGTGAAAATTAAATCTCGAGGATGTAACGTCGATAGTATAATTAATGGTTAAACAAACTTACCTGAAGTGAAGTTTGGCCATAATTATATGAGACGTTACATCCGAAGAGATTTAAGGGCCCATCCCACCCTATTTGAATAGTAATTCGTTATTTTACCTTACCATTCAACCCAAAATTTCGCAGAGTGGATGCCATAACTCTCTAAAATAATGAGGGCACAGCGCGCGCGCCGAAAGATGGCGCGGGAAGCGGGAACGAGAGGATCAATCGATTTCCTTTTTTTATATTCTGATCTAAATATTGTGCTGGATGCCTAGTACATTAAACAGTGTACTACATAGTGAAAATTAAATCTCTTCGGATGTAACGTCTCATATAATTATGGCCAAACTTCACTTCAGGTAAGTTTGTTTAACCATTAATAATTGAATAGATCCGCAAAGACGAATTGTTTGAGCACGAACTGCACAAACTTTAGAGTACGGTCAAACGGCGTTGGTATTATGAGAGATACGAGTACCCCGTACCTAAGAAAGAGACCCTGTCGATGTGTGTTCATCATCATCATCATCAGCCTATCTCAGTCCACTGCAGTGCTGGACGTAGGCCTCTCCTACTAACTATGCGTGTAGACGCATTAGAAGGTAAATGCCCATAATCGCCACGCTGGGCAAGCGGATTGGCGATCGCAGTAATGTGTCGCATAATGACGCTGCTGCCCATCATCAATCTTATTTGTTCGGGACTTTAAATTCACTTTGGTATACGATTCCTAATATTTAAAACTAATAATATACAATAGTGTAGTAACTTACAACACAAATAAAAACAATTTGAATTCTTCCACAGAAAAGTGCTATTGAGTGCAGATAGGTACATACCATGAAACGACTGCCAATTTCTTGCAAAAGGGGGACTACAATTTTGTAGGTACTTAATATACGTAATCCGAATAAAAATAAAACATATTTACTTCGAGGACAACATTTTATTGATCACTAATCGTCGATTGTTCATACATAGCCACAAATATTGGACATGTGGACGACCCCAGCTGGTATCCTCATTTGCCGCAGCCGCAGCCAGACCCGCCCTTGACGCTGGTGATGGCCACGTCGCCGCAGCAGCCGCAGCTGTAGTCCACACAACCGGAGCCGCTGGTGTCGTACTTGCCCTGGAACTGCACGGCGCTCAGGAACGGCAGTTCTCCGTTCACGTCCAAGTCTCCGCTCAGGTCGAGATCAGAGGAGACGGAGATGCCGGAGGGGGAGATGGGGCCGACGCTGGTGACGAGGAGGTCGCCGCCGCTGTTGGAGATGGACACGGAGCCGCTTGAGCCGCCGTATTTGCTGGAGCCACTAGACTTGGATGAGTAGCAACAGCTCTGTCCAGAGATAGACTGGAACACAAATTAGGCATTGAAAACTTACGCATCTGCATTATGGAAAGCAATCGTGACCTTAACACTCTGAGGAGCTTTGTATGGGAAATCTAAGGAGAATCATTTTCGGCGGAATAAAAAGACATGGACTTGGAAAACACAATGCAGAAAACAATGGATTCCGTATGTTCCGCAGGGTGTTCTTCTAACGTGTTTAACAATCTTGTATCAATTAAGTTCAAAAAGTTGGAACTTGAAACTTCAAGTACCTATTTAATATTGTTTAAATAATTTAACTAAGGGTGTAGTTTTCAGTAAGGTATAGTTATGTCACTTGTCAGGTTCTGCACAACATTTAAAAATGAATTCACTGATCTGTAATCAGTGAACTAAATCATGCACTGAACAAGATTATATTTTTCCTGCCGTGATCTTCATTACATTACTAAATATACTACTCACAGGTGGTCTTAACTTAAGATCATTTAAATATTTACAAAAAGAAACACCGCAACATTCTTGAAACGTACTTTCTGTGTCAGAGACAGAAATATTCAAGTAAATGTAAAATTAAAATTGAATTAACATTTCTAAATCATTTAATATACTTATGTGAACTTTATGATAGAGTTTCAGGAATACCTGACATGAACTATAGATCATGTAATAAACAAAAGTTACCTGGACCAGAAGCGCGAGAGCGCAGACAACCATAACTTTGAAAGCCATTTCAAAATGTTCTCAGCAGAAATTCTCACTAGAATGATTCTTCCTCCTGCTTGACTAGTTTTTAAATGCTCCCTTATCACTAAAGTACCTATGATTACTATTTTAAACAATAAACTAATTGCACTACATGTTTGTATATTTCCTGATTAAACACGTATGCTGAATTTAATAGTCAAGATCCATTGTCCTAGACCAGCTCTAATAGGCACAACAATATGATAATAGTAAACAGGTGTTCGAGTTATCAGTATTTCGTAACATCCTTTTAACGTTCTATTTGGTATAAAAGCTGATCGAGCTATTAGACGAATTATAGTTTCAAGTGCCTTTGACAACTAAAGAACTAAATCATGTCTCCCTTCACTGTATTCGCCTTTTTCCTACAGCTCTGCTTGATCCAGGTATGTATTATTAAAAGTATTTTAATAAATCTATTCCTCTATATCTACGGATTCAGTCTCATCAGTAAGAGTCTTTAATAATATAAGCCTTTATTGACAATCTTTCAGTGTCCAAGTTACTAAAATACAATATATTTAATTCAGCATTGTGTTCTTAGTTTATGTAGTAGTTTTATTTTATTTATTTCCATCTTCTGTTGTTTTGTTCCATGTTTGATTGTCTTGCTTTTTCGCATAGGCCTCCCCAAGATACTTCCATGTTGGCGTATCTCTAGCTTTCCTCATCCATGTTACTCCAGCTATTTTTCTAAAGTCCTCCTCCCACCTTCAACATTGTCTTCCTCTCTTTCTCTTGTTCTGTCAAGGGCACCATTCTGTGACATCTTTGAGAGTTAGTAGTAAAAGTCTAACAACGAATCAACGTCATTTATATACTCCACATACAACTCCACATAAATGAAAAGTAAGAAATATTTCTATAAAATATAAGTACGATGGAACTGGAGTATAAAAGTTCTCTCTCGTCTCAGATTTCAAGATGATCTATCTGACAGACTAATTAGCTTACCCTTAGACTACATAGGTGATTTTTTTGTTTCTTAATAATAGGAAAGTGCTGATCAGTGATCACTTTAAGATATAGATTTTAAAGTTGAATCCCTTAACTTTTTCTCTTGTAGTCCGTGATGAGCCAGAAATGCGGCAGCTCCAGTGGCTGCGGCTCTTACGGTGGAGAGGGCAAGGGAGTGGTGGGTGCTGTCGGCACCATCGAGGCCTGCGGCACCACCTGTGTCGACGGCAAGGTGCCCGTGTGTGGCTCCGTGGCCTTCGGTGGCTGCGCGCCCGCCTGCGGCTCCGTCTCTATCTGCGGACAGTGCGGATGCGGCTGCAAGTAAATCCTTGCAAGTGGCTTGAAATTTATTTCAATTAATGTTCACAACTGATGACTAAAATCGATTATTAAAAAGGACAGCTAAAAAATAAGCATTTTTTCTTTTCGAAGCTACAAAATATTTAATTGCTATTGTAAATTCCTCACCCTTGCAATAATATGAACTAAGTCTGACATGAATAATGTCTGGATGTCTATCCAAAAGGCTGTTTACAGGAGTTAACAGACAAAAACTCAAACAAATTTATCTACTTAACGAATATGCAAAATTTTGTTATAAGAAAAATATAACGCGATGACGCTGATTCTGATGTACGAATAGTGACGGCACGATGCCACGATGCATCACTGATGACGGGATGCCGTGAAAAAAAATGACGTAGTTTTAGTATGGAATGTGGGATTTGTTTAGCATTATTTATGCGTTGTACCTACTGTGTTGCAATTTTACAAATTGTATAAAAATTCCATTTGTTAGATTTTGTTGCCTCTCTTTGTGTTCCTTATTTCAAACACAAACAGTAAACACACATCAAAGTTAAGGTGACCTCTAAATGATTGAGGAATGTGAGTGAGTGACCACTAAAATTAAGTAGGGTAGTGAAAATAAACACAAAATGTTTTGATGACAAGATTTTATTGATAAGCATAAGTCTCAGTGACCTTATTCACAAGTATACTTGTTTTTTATAGAACTTGCAAACAACGTAAAAAACAGTTTATTCAAAGAAATATCCAGAAATTAGCACAATTTGATTGTTTTCAAGGTTTAGGATAATCGACTGGTAAGAATTTAATAAATACCAAATAGATAACAGTATTCAATGCTGCCGTCCTAGTTTAAAAAGCAGTATTTGCAAGAAACTCCATAGCAAAAAAACTGCCTTCAGTTCTAGGCAAAAGGCGGCTTTTGCTATGGTGTTTCATAGCAAATACTGCTTGCTACACTAGGACGCAGAATGACGTACAATTGAAATACAGATGTAGTGCAAAATCCTTTCTCTCCGGCTTTTCACGGTAACATCTGAATTCATATTGCTGTCACAATGGACTTCTGTTTAAATTGCACTGAAGCTAATTGAGACAGGGGGATTAATTCGGGCGTTTCCGTGAAAAGCCGAAGAGAAATGATTTTGCACTACATCTGTAACTTATTTTGAATATAAGGTTTGCTTACATTGTCCGCAGCTTTTATAAAAAGGAAGTATAGTAATCGTTAGCCGAAAGCAGATATTGCTTAACAAGAACGTATAAAGTGGCCTTATTAACGGCAACCACAGCCGCAGCTAGATCCGCATCCGCAGCCAGAGCTCCTCACGCTGGTGATGGCTACGTCTCCGCAACAGCCGCAGCTGTAGTCGACACAGCCAGATCCCTGGGTGTCGTATTTGCCCTGGAACTGCACGGCGCTCAGGAATGGCAGTTCTCCGTCAACTTTCAAGTCTCCGTTCAGGTCGAGATCAGAGGAGACAGAGATGCCGGAGGGGGTGATGGGGCCGACGCTGGTAACCTGGAGGTCACCGCCGCTGGTGGAGATGGACACGGAGCCACAGCCGCAGCCGCAACTAGATGAGCAGCCACAGCTCCTGCCAGCAGCGATGGACTGCAACACAAATTAATATTGTTAGCGAACAAAACAAACTCTTAAAAATCAATTTTTGCGAGTATGTATACAGCGCTGTAATAAAAATAGTGGCGATCCGTATAAAGACCTACCTAGTATCGTATTTTGATTCAAAACAATAAGGAGAAAAAATCTCTGGCAGGTTGGCTTATAGGTACCGCCGCCCCCATACAACAAACTCGCTGTTGTTTTAGGTGTGTGTTATGTTTTCGCATTAAAGGAAAGATGTAATAATCACCAAATTAAAAATTTAAAAAACCGACTTCAACCGGTATCTCCAAGATTCCCAATTTGTGTCCATCAGTGGTTTCCTCAAATCCTACTTTCTGAATGCAAATTCTTGTAAATCAATGAAAATTATCAAAAGCGCCATACATGTACCTACGATAACAATTGAAGAGATCCCTCGATTTCTCCAAGATCCCATCATCAGACCGCAGCTTGATTGAGAGTTCGTATTTCGTCAGCTCCGAAGTTATAATTAAATTTAGGTTGTTTAAAGTGCTTGTTTTTGGACAATTTAATATTATTTCGATGTGCAAAAGTGTGGTGTGCAAAACGTGATACCGTAAATCTATGTGGCTGCAAAGCAGGAAGTACAATTAGTAAAACAATTCAAAAAATAAATATAATCGGACACCGTCAACAGCAAGTGCAGAGTGACTTACTAAAACGCGTAAGCGGCTTCAAAACTAGCGGCGCTTACGACCTTTGCGTCAAGCAGACGCGACGATCGCGCGACTGGGATCATTTGTTAGCGTGCCGTTTGTTTTGTTTACCTGTTCATGTTGACTCGCCAGAATCATTGAATATCGAGTTGCTGTAATTACAAACACGTTTTTTTTTTTTTGTTGTGCGAAATATGTCACATTTAAACAGTAGCGGTCAAGCTGCGCTCAAATGCTGGGCATGCAGCGACCCTTTATATGTCCAGCAAAAATTGGATTGCTCAAAATGTCGTTTGTCATTCCATCATAAATGCTGTCGTATCAATGAACTGGAGTACAGCCGGCTGACTATCACTCAGAGATCTAGCTGGTCATGTCCAATATGCCAGGCAAAAGCACCAAGAGGTGATAATCAGAACACTCCGGTCCGAAGTACGTTGATGCCAGAGCCTGCGCCGGAGGAAGTCGATATCGACATGAGAACACCTAACTGGGTTACTCAAAGACCGAAGAAGAGCGATGACACTGACCATAGTATGATATTGTTTCATTCTGGTAAGGAACAGCACCATTGTCTAACAAAAGAGGACGTCCGCGAGGTCATGTGCACGGAATTACGCAGCGTCTTGTCCTCAGAGATATCGAAATTGCTTGACCGGAGTATTGAAACTCACCTGGCGTCTGTAAAAAGAGATATAGCAGGCTTAAATACTGAAATAGGTAAAGTCAAGGAGTCCATGGACTTTATTAATTACCAGTTTGAGCAGATAAAGAAGTAAACGCATAGTACTACACAGGAATGCAAGCGGCTAACGAGGGAGGTCGAAATTCTACAGGCCGCGAATACGGAAATTAACCAACGTATTTCTCAAATAGAACAGCATTCGCGCTCCTGTAACGTCGAGATTCAATGCTTACCTGAATTTAGATCAGAAAATTTGATTTCGGTTGTAATGCAACTAGCGAGAGTGGTTTCCTGTGACATTAAAGAAGAGGACATTCACCATTGCACGAGAACTGCAAAGCAAGACGCTGCTAGTACGCGGCCGCGGTCGGTAGTTGTGCAGATGAAGAGTCCTATAACTCGTGATAGGCTTATGGCGTCGGTTGTACAATTCAATAAGAAGAACCAAGAAGATAAATTAAACTCTAGTCACTTTGGAATGGCTTGTGACAAAGTACCCGTTTATGTTGCAGAGCATCTTTCGCCATTCAACAGAGAATTGCACAAGGCGGCTAGAAAAGCAGCAAAAGACAAAAACTATAAATTTGTGTGGGTTCGGAGCGGCAGAATCTTCATACGTAAAAACGAAACATCGCAAGCCATAGTGTTGAAGGACATGTCTTCCATCAGTAAACTACTTTAAGTTTAGACTTCTTTTTAATAACTCATTAGTGCATGAATTTTGAATCTTTTTATTTTCACAGTGAATAAACTAACTTGTTTTTATCAAAACTGTAGAGGATTGAACACTAAAACTGTTGATTTTTTGTGCAATGTTTCTGTCAATAATTTTGATGTAATCTGTATAACGGAAACGTGGCTTCAAGATAATGTAAGCGATAACGAGTTGTTTGACTATAGATATAATGTTTACAGACGAGCCCGAAATATTGATAGTCCAACTTCGAAGAAAACGGGCGGAGGTGTTATGGTAGCTATTAATAAGAAATTCACATCGTACAGAATGCACGAATTTGAAACTGACCTGGAAGATTTATGGGTAATCATAGAGAATAGAACAAAAGATGGTGTGTCAAAAATCTGTCTTTGCTGTGTATATATTCCGCCACCAGTAAAATATACCGATTTAGAGCTGTTTGTAGACAGAGCATCTACGAATGCTAATAATTTTTCCGAAGCTTTGATATTGGGGGATTTTAATTTGTCGGTAGTAGACTGGGTAAGCAATCCCGATACTTCGTTGTCACCCGTAAATAATACTTGTAATTTCAACCAAACCTTAATAGAATTTATGGCTCTATGTGACTTAAGACAGTACAATAATGTCAGAAATTGTAATAATAGGTTACTGGATTTAGTTTTGTCCACACGTGCAATTACAGTTACAAAAAGCAGCGACCCGTTAAGCAATGTCGATTATTTTCACCCGCCACTGGAAATGTCCTTAGATCTTGCCCATGAGAATACTCTTTCCCATACGTCACGACCAAAATTAAACTTTTATAAAGCCGACTATGATGCAATTATTGAATATTTGAATAACACTGACTGGTCAATGATATTGAGGACATGCAAGGATGTTGATGAAATGGTAAATATATTTTACGAAAATGTGCATCTTGCAATCAAGAAATTTGTTCCATTAACGAAACCTAAAGGTGCTAAATATCCAGTTTGGTTCACAAATCACAAAGCGTCTCATCAGGATGATAAATGAAAAATTTAAAGTTCGTAAACGTTACAATAAGTATCGCAATCCACTAGATAAGCTCTCCCTCGATTTACTTAAAAAAAGATGCGATTATCAAGCCTTACAGTGTTACAACCAATATTGTCAATCCTTAGAAAACAATATATCTCGGAACCCTAAATATTTCTGGACATTCATAAAACATAAGAGGAAAAATAAATCATCCATACCATCTAATATGAAACTTGGCGATGAACAGGCTAGTGATTGCTCGGGTGTTTGTGAGTTGTTTGCCAAGAGTTTTTCTTCAATTTATAGCTCCAATGTATCTAACTCTAGTAACCTTAATCTCTTTATGGAAGAAATGGTATTGACCAATCCTCTAAATAAAATTGATTTAGATGCCAACACAATCTTGAAAAAAATGAAGACCCTAGATCTATCTAAAGGACCTGGTCCTGATGGTCTCCCACCAATATTCATTTCCAGATGTGCTAAAGCCTTGACAGAACCGCTAAAACTCATATTTAACCAGTCTCTCGAAACTGGAATTTTTCCTCGGATGTGGAAAAACACTAAAATAGTCCCGATATTTAAGGATGGATCAAAATCCGACGTAAAGAATTATCGACCTATTTCGATCTTGTCAATTATTCCTAAGGTTTTCGAGTCCTTGGTTTGCCCCTTTTTGTATACTCACTTTGCGAATCAATTAACGGATAGACAACATGGATTCGTGCGATCCAGATCTACTGCATCTAACCTAATTGCCTTTGTTGAAACGATTACTGAGCCCGTGGATAATCGGGTACAAGTTGATGCCGTATATACGGATCTCAGCAAAGCGTTTGATAAAGTGGACCATATCTTATTACTTACTAAATTGAAGCATTATGGAGTTGACGGATCGCTATTGGCTTGGTTCAGCTCTTACTTATCTAATCGCAGCCTCTATGTAGCCCTGAACGGGGAGCAATCCAAAGTATTTAACGCGACATCCGGCGTACCACAGGGATCTCATTTAGGTCCATTGTTATTTTTAATATTTATAAATAATATAGTAAGCTGTTGTCAAAACTCCGAACCTTATCTTTATGCTGATGACCTTAAACTATTTAGACCCATCAAAAACATCAGCGATCAATTGTTACTCCAAAGTGATTTGGATAGACTCGGTGAATGGTGTGAACAACATAAAATGTTACTGAATGCTAAGAAATGTTCTTACATTT
This sequence comes from Thaumatotibia leucotreta, assembly GCA_025490895.1. Taxonomy (NCBI): domain Eukaryota; kingdom Metazoa; phylum Arthropoda; class Insecta; order Lepidoptera; family Tortricidae; genus Thaumatotibia; species Thaumatotibia leucotreta. The sequence goes on along the minus strand of JALPQI010002068.1, from coordinate 58,383 downwards.
CCTTTACTCGCAACAAAAACATCATATCCACAAGTTACGCTATCAAGGGTGAGCAACTTGAGAAAGTTGATACAATTCGTGACCTGGGAGTAGCAATAGACTGTAAATTAAATTTCAACACTCATTTCAACATAATCGTAAATAAGGCATCCCGAATGCTAGGACTTATCTTAAGACATGCAGGACAATTTAAGCTTGCCCGTACAAAAATGTTACTATACAACACATTAGTAAGAAGCAATCTTGAATATTGCTCACAGGTTTGGACACCTTACTATAATGTGCACAATAATCGCATCGAGAAGGTTCAAAGGCGCTTTTTGACACACCTCGGGTTTGCTTCTGGCCAGAGACATATTCTGAGGTCATACAAAAGAAGATTAAAATTTTTCCGACTTGTTACTCTAAGTAGCAGGAGAAAGATATTAGATTTGATATTTTTATATAAGCTGGTTAACTGTAAGGGGTTGGATTGTCGTGATTTGCTTGATAAAATAAAAATAATCGCACCGTCCAAAATGCCGCGCCCTGGTCATTATAAATTGTTTAGCATTGGGTTGGGGAAAACAAATTTAGGCCGTAATTCTGCACTTTCAAGGATGATAAAGCTGTATAACCTTATCCCCGCGTCCAACGGTGTCGACATTTTTCATGACAGCCTTATGAGCTACAAACGAAAGATAGTCAAGTATGTCGGCACTTTGGACGCCGGGAATTAATTGGAGTCTCAACATTTATTAATTTATTGCATGTTTGCAATTTTTAGTTATCTGTGTTGTGTTATCATTATTATTTTTCTCCTTTTTTATGTTCTGCTTCTTCCTCTCATTTGTTTTTTTTTTTGCATATTAGTTATCAAATTGTTTGCATGTATTTTGTAATACCTAAGTGTGTTATAACGCTATAATATATATGTAAATGTCATAAATAACGACACAATTGTTAGCAGTGGTTACCTATAATTAGATAAACATCAACCACGGATGTACATAGAATTAAGAGAATGTAAGATGTATTATCTGTTGGTGATCCTAAATAAAATAAAATAAAAAAAATAACTTGGTGCCAACGGGACCATCTCGGGGTAATACACGTTCGATCACAAAAAGAAATTTTAAAATCAGTTCACTATTCTCGGAGAAAAAAAAATCTGTCGAATTGAGAACCTCCTCCTTTTTTGAAGTCGTTTAAAAATGTGTGTCAATATGAAACGATTAAATAATATTTATAAATACCTGGACCAGAAGAGCAAGAGCACAGACGATCACAACTTTGAAGGCCATTTTGAGACGTTTTTAGTGGAAGTTTTCACAAGAATGATTTTTCGGAAAACGATCCGGTTTATAAATGTATTTTTATCGCTACTCAAAAATCCATTTAATTGTTAGTAAAAAATAACATAAATAACAATTCAGTTCAAGTTGAAGATTGAACACGTTTCCAGAACTATCAGTTGAAAATGCATTGTTTTAGATAATCATTTTCAATAGACAGTACCCCGCCTTTTTATTCACCTGCACAAGTTATCACTGTTCACCGTTTCGACATCCTTTTGAAATTGTTCGAGTATAAATGCTTGACAGTCTTCATTAGCAATTATATTTTCAAGTGACTTTGAAAACTCTTCAACCATGTCTCCCTTCACCGTGTTTGCCATCTGCCTCCAGCTTTGTCTGATCCAGGTAAATATTATATCTAGAGTAACTGTTTCCTTGTACTATAAAACTATATTCTTATGAGTGTCATGTTGTAAGAAATTTAACTAAGAGTAACGTTTTATCTAATGACCATTCATTACCACTTTTAATTTTAAAATTGCTGTCAACCAATAAATTTTAGTCCTGTGCATTATTAATTTATTATACTGTCAAGCAGATGAATAAACTTTCAAGACCTGATATTTATTTCACACACAATGTTCTTTTGCAGTCCGCGCTGAGCCAGAACTATGGGTGCTCCAGCGGCTGCGGGTGCTCCAGCGGCTGCGGCTCCTACGGCGGAGAGGGCAAGGGCGTGGTGAGCGCGGCCGGCCCCATCCAGGCCTGCGGCTGCACCTGCGTCGACGGCAAGGTGCCCGTGTGCGGCTCCGTGTGCTTCGGCGGCTGCGCGCCCGCCTGCGGCTCCGTCAACATCTGCGGCCAATGTTGTGGGTGTGGCTGCTAAACTCTTCAACAACTATTTGACCACATCGTCTCATTTATTTCCAATATTGTGTACCATCTATGTCCGGAAATAAATCCATGAACTAAACAAGAATGTCATTTGAACTGCTACCTAATTTCAACAAGCTTTTATTATCACTTTTAACTATGTATGGAATTGAAACTTGCAATGTAATCTTAATTTGAACATCTTCCCGGTTTTCGATAATGGCACTGGTCTCACCGCGAGCTACTAAACTATGAACTATGGGCTATTAACACGAACAAAAGATACTCACTTCCGTGTAAATAATAGAGATACGGCGATATTCGCCCGGCGCTGATAAAATTTTGCACACGCTCTGAATTCTGATGACCTGACTAGCTAAGAAACATCATTGCAAATCCAATATGGCGATCGCAACGGGCAAACCCAATTTTTTCTTTTTTAATTTTTAATATGATTTTTTTTCTGTTCTTTTCATTTGGTAAATATTATTGTTTTTAAATTTAATTGTATAGATATGTAGATGACTATACTAAATTATCTTCTTCGTATAAATATAATTCACATTTAATAATCTTGCTACGACTAAATGTTAGTGTAGCTATAAGATGTTACCACTGATGAAAATGTTACCACTGTATTTACTTTCGTTGTTCTGTAATGTGTGCTTTATGTGAATAAAAATCTATTCTATTCTATTCTATTCTATCTCTCCAAGATGGCGGACTGACTGTTTGAAATCCACCCCCATCCATGGTGTGAGTATCAAATGAAAGGGTTTGCTGTCTGGAATACGAAAAAAGCGTGTTTTTTGTCTTCTATTTTGTTATTTAAATCAAGAGTAGCATGATAAGGCATACCTACAATTTTGATATTTGAGTAATAATAATAGCTACTTATATCTATTCTATTGCTGACTAACAAAACATTGAGATCTATACGGTTGAATATTTAAGAATGAAGTGGATAGAAACTATGCCCATAATGTCGTCAAATACATAATACACATGATGAAAGGTAGTACCTATGTATGTAAAGCATTTAGGTGCGCCTAACGAACTCGTTTCAAAAAATGTCTTGAAGCCTTTATTGCTGATTAATTTCACTATACGTAAAGCTTTTTATTTTATTCTGTAACATTGAGGTTGCAAAAGTTGGAAGAAGAAGAGACACAGTTTTGAATTCTACAGTAGCGATTATTTTCGTACAGGTAGATTTTTCAACATAAACGTCTTGGAAAACTATTCCAACGGCAGCCTAAACATATTATTATTGTACCGTTTATTGTATTGATGGCAACAAAAATAATGTTTTATTTAAGTAAATAATTTGGCCCACGTTCTGATTAGAATAAGATTTTCACTGTGCCCTTAATACTAACGTTAATTCAATTCTACGATGTAATTAATATGGTATCAAGTGTTAAAACAAAAAAAGACGTGCAATTATTTACATTGACATACTTATGCAATAACTACTTTCTCGTAACATTGCGATGACGTCGACGCTAGGGTAGTGGCGGTACGATGCATCGCTGACGACGAGACGTCGTGACGAATGATGACGTAGCCGTGACGTGTGGCTGCCGGCTTGACTTTACGGTGTACGCACGTTTCGCTGTTTTAATAGAATTTAGTTTCAACCGTTGCGAAGTTTGTTACTTAATTTTGCAAGTTAATTCCCATTTACCCTTTCAGCTGAAGCTTTGTATACACATGTAAGCTGGATCACAATGTAAATATTAATGTCACGAGTATCATGGATCTGTTCTAAGGATGAAGTACGAAGGTGACCTTAGGAATTTGGGGAGGCTAGTTTGTTCCTGTGGTTCAGCGACACTCATTTAGTAGTGAACTGTTACCTACTACACGCCCAAGGGATGATTCGGCGTTGTAACAAAATGTATCATTACAGCATTTACAGCCACGCGGCAACTCCGGTATGTTGATTACGGCAAATCTGTTTGTTTTAGAGACGAAAGTTTCTTTGGAAACTAGTTTACTAGTTAAAACAAGAATGAGTAGGCTGTAGAGTTAAGTGAATATAAATAAAATAAGTTTATGTATCTACTTATGGTGAATGTACTTCCTTTTGAGTTAATTTCAAGACTTGAGAAGATAATAGCTGAAGTGTGCCCTACACAAACAAAGCGCCCGTAATGGCGGTAATTAATTGCTTATAGAGCAATTGTATTAAAATAACTCAAGCAATAAATCAGTCATTGTACAAACTGTTCGCTTATCCAGGTAGGTATTATTTTTTTTCTCACCTGGCATAATATTTCATCAATCTTTCCGTTTATGCTTGTTGTCTACTCATAATGTCATTTAAGCAATATTTTTAAACATCTAAAAACACGGTCAAATGCGTGACTGACTTACACTTGAGTTGAGGGTTCCACATCCACAGCATCAATAATGTAATATTCAACTAGAGATTCACGCTATAAACAAAATTTCATATTTTGTCGTATGTGAGATCGCTCATTTTACATACATGCAACAGATCACAATCTATGGGAATTCCAAATATCTTGTAATGAAGATTTTAATGGTATACAGTCTCGTGACATACAGACCAAAGGACGTATGAAGACAAGTGAGGTTTTAGTGATTAAGCCAGTTTTCCTCCCTTAGTTACGGAACCCTAAGTAGCACGTAATTATTTACACGCTGATTCAACTGCTAATTGAACATAGTAGGTAACGTAAACAAAACACAATATGTTTTGATGACAAGTTTTTATTGATCAACGTAATTCTCAGCGACGTTGTACACAACATGCAATAGTTCAATAGCCAAAACTAACCATTGGTTAACGACAACATATCCCGTAGGCTATTTAACGGCAGCCGCATCCGCAGCTGGAACCGCATCCGCAGCCAGAGCTCTTCACGCTGGTGATGGCCACATCCCCGCAGCAGCCGCAGCTGTAGTCGACGCAGCCGGATCCCTTGGTGTCATATTGGCCTTGGAACTGCACGGCGCTCAGGAACGGCAGTTCTCCGTTAACGTCCAAGTCTCCGCTCAGGTCGAGATCAGAGGAGACAGAGATGCCGGAGGGGGAGATAGGGCCGACGCTGGTGACTTGGAGGTCGCCGCCGCTGGTGGAGATGGACGCTGAACCGCAGCCGCAGCCGCAGCCGGATGAGCAGCCACAGCTCCTGCCAGCAGCGATGGACTGCAAGACAAACCACTAAGGTTAGTGATGAACGGAAACAATTTAAAAAATGTTTTCTATCCATTTAACCACTTGAACGTCCGATGATAGCATAGTATCCAAACAAAAAAGGCAGTAGACTGTTCGTGGATGCTATACTATCCAATGAAGTCGAAGGAGACACAGTTGATTATAGCGGCATTTAGCGAAATATAGAGGCATTATTTCCTAATTCCCTTGTTGCAACAACGTAGCCTAATAAACTAGTTTGCGCTAAAAAATATATATGGCAGTGTACGCTCGTTACTCAGTCGATAAAAAAATATAATTTGTCAGTGTTGGGTCAAACTGCCTGAGTGTTTGCTAAGGACTCCTAGTTATGTCGTAAGTATTTCACGTTAATTTACATATTTTTGGGGTTATTATACATAAAAATGATCAGGAACGTGTGCTCTATACGATAATGTGTATCATCTTAAGTTTTTGACAGTGTGATACCTGTCAAGTGAGTTTAAAATATGAAGATTATCTTTCTTATTTTTTTACCGATGTGTTAAGTTTAACCTTGATTATAGTCAAAATCATTAGGTATTTTACAATGACTATCATTGTATTTTAATAATTGTATTTTCATTTATACTCCTGATTTTTTTTATTATTATACCTTAAGTAGTTTAGAAAATATAAACGTTTTGTAAAATCTTGTGACTGCGCAGCGCGGGGCGTACGTCGCTAAAAAAACCCGGACAGTTGACCGGAATATGGTCGCGCGGGGTGGACGTTCAAGTGGTTAATATCCATAATATATAAAGGCGTTGATTGCATGGTGTTAAGTACTTTACGTTTTTCATTTTTATAAACCACTTTTATAATTTGTTACTTAGTCATAATCGCAAGCCTCATATAAGAAGAAGAATCTTCTTTTCGTTATATCAAAATACAAAATAAATGAAAAAAAAGAGCTTTAAATACCATTTGCGCTTGAAAAAACTCGTTATTATCCAAAAAACTTGTGATGTTTATGTAACAATCGCTTGAACATTTTTGCAAAACATCAAGACAAATACCGATTTTTTGAACAGCTTGTATTTTCTACAAATAAATAAAAAGAAAAAAAAAGATGAACAGGTAGGATTTGTACTGAATTTCACTTGAATATCTAAATTTTTGTATATCTAAATACAACTATATAATTATATACAACAAATTTTACAAAGGTAAAAAAAAGTTTATTATAATTACCTGGACAAGGAGAGCCAAAGAGCAGAAAATCACAACTTTGAAGGCCATTTTAAGATTTCTTAGTGGAAGTTCTCACTAGAATGATTCTTTGTAGAAAATCTCCAGCTTTTAAATAAATTTTTATCTCTGCTTCAAATTCCATTCATTGTTAACTTAAATGCGATTAAAAAAACAATTAAACTGAAATTATCGAAACACCACGTCTGAAGGTCTCAACTATCGGAAGACATTGTTTTAAACAATTATAATTCAAAAGATACAATTATTGTTATACATGCACCTGCTAATATTATCATTATTTTGAAACCGTTTCGGTATAAAAGGCTTACCCGCTACACAAGCAATTATTGTTTCAAGTAACTTTGAAAACAGAAAGCCAGAAACATGTCTCCCTTCACCGTGTTCACCATCTGCCTCCAGCTCTGCCTGATTCAGGTAAACATAATTTTTATTACTGTTACAACCTATAATGTCAGCCTCCGTAGCCTAGTTGGTAGTGACCCTGCCTACGAAGCTGGAGGTTCCGGGTTCGAATCCCGGCGAGGGCATTATTTGTGTATTTATTTATCACAAATATTTGTTCCTTGGTCATGGCTGTCTATGTATTTAAGTATCTATATGTATCTATCTATTATATATATCGTCGCCTGGTACCCACATCACAAGCCTTAATTGAGCTTACCGTGGGACTAGGTCGATTTGTGTAAGATGTCCCAAGATATTTATTTATTTATTATTATTTATAATGCCTGTTACTTTAAAATAATTTGTCTATTATGTTACATTTTGACGTTACGTCACATAATTTTCTCAAATATGTACCTCCTTTTATCGACACCGAAGTTAGGCTTCAATAACGGCATAGAAGCTTTGCATTCTTATGTTTGGAATGTTCGGATAGATCTTATTAATCGTTGAAATACTGTTCTTCATTCGTCTGTAATGAATGAGCTTTAAAACTAAAGTACAGGTCTAAGAAATGTTCCGCAGAAGCTACAGAATCATTAGGCCAACCCCGCCCTTAAATTTTTCTGTAGGGCCACTGAGCACAGGGCGTTTGGAGTCTGAGAGTAAACTCAATTTCTAAGGGCCAAGGTACTGAGAGTGCTCCAGAAAATTAATTTTTCGTGTGGAAATATATCTCTGATACCTACTTTGTTTTCATAGCCCATGGTTTTTATTATTATTGTCGTCAACAACATCCTCACATTGATCAGAACGAGCAAGATAAGATAAACGAGTTGTAACGTACGAATTTTCATCGACGGGTTTTCTCGTATGTCTAGTGACGAAGTGGTTTTTAGTGAAAGCAACATCGACGCTTATCTAAAACAACTCGGTATCTCGAAATAGTCCATTTTGCAATTAACTATAAAACTAGACGCAGAATACGCTAAAGTTTATCGTGACTAAGACTCCAGTGTTCTAGTTCAAAATTTTACCACTGTGGCAGCATTGTGCCGTTATGCCATTGGTGGAGAGTCGAAGCCATTTTATCTGCAAGACCGGCCATAGGCCAGTTGAACCACAGAAATTGACGCCGTCACTGCGTTTGTTTGTAGACTAACGGCACATCTCGAAATTATACAACTATAGAAATTAAAGTTTATGTAAAACAGTGGCATAATTGGAAATAGTTCAGTGGAACATTGGTAACTTGTTGTGCAATACATAATTATTCGTGGATGGCGCATTATCCGTGAAACAGTAAGTACACATGTTAAAACTTAATAGGAAATAAGCGAGTGTTGTCGAAAATAATGAAAGTTGACTTGTTTACCTAATCGAAATGAGCTGTTACACTACATAAGATTTAGTTAATTTAAGGTATTCTATACGAATTCAGAACATGTTCATTATAATTTTACAACGACTAATTTGATTCAAAACGATAACAGTCACCATAAACGATAAATAACTATAGCAATGTTCAGTAATTTATAGTATTATATTTATATAATATTACTGAACATTATAACCGACATACCGACCCGGGTATGTCGTTAAAATACGTCCAAAACCACCGGTGGATGGGCAGCAGCATCCCTGTAATGCGGTGTACTAAACTGCGATCGCCAACCCGCCTGCCAAGCGTGGCGATTATGGCATATACCCCCTATGAGAAGTGCAAACAAAAAATGGCCCCGAGGTTCCGGCGACTCCCGGTGCTCTGGCTTTGGTACCGGTCAGGGCACTAGCGGAGTCAGGGGTGCGAAGAATCTCCGGCGAAGATCCGGCTACCACCATCGACAACCTTTGGCCCTGGCAACACTTAACACGCGCACACTGCGGACAGACGAGAGATTGGCTGAGCTCGAGGAAGACCTGAACAGGTTACGATGGGACGTTATTGGGCTATCGGAAGTCCGAAGAGAGGGTGAGGACACGATAACCCTCAAGTCCGGTAACCTGCTCTATTTCCGGGAGGGCGACCAACAGTCCCAGGGAGGTGTCGGGTTCCTCGTCCACAAGTCCCTCGTGAGCAACGTGGTGAAGATCGAGAGTGTGTCGACTAGGGTGGCGTACGGTACTCGTTGAAGGTCATACAGGTCTACGCTCCGACTTCTTCACACTTCAACGAAGAGGTAGAAGCTGTGTATGAGGACATATCAAAAGCCATGCACAGTCCTGAAACCTACACCATCGTTATGGGGGACCTTAACGCGAAATTGGGCAAGTGAAACGATGATGAGCTGAGAGTGGGGCAATTTGGGGTTGGGTCTCGTAATCACCGGGGTCACTTACTAGCCAGTTTTATGGAGAAGGAGGGACTCTACATGATGAACTCCTTCTTCAAGAAGCGAGAACACAGGAAGTGGACCTGGATGAGCCCAGATAGTGCAACCAAAAACGAGATTGACTTTATCATGTCGATTAAGAAGCATATATTTAATGATGTCTCTGTGATCAACGCGGTTAAAACCGGAAGCGATCACCGCCTTGTAAGGGGCATATTAAATATAAGCTAGAGCGATCTCGATTGATAAAGTCTACGCTCCGACCAGCACCGATCCAACTCCGAAACCCCGAGAGCTTCCAGCTCGAACCGCAAAATCGTTTCGATTGCCTACCCAGCGACGTGGATGTGGATGAGTATAACGACGGGTTTGTGGCAGCTGTCCATTCCACTGGGTCAAAGTTCTTTAAGACCCAGCGGAAGAAAGGCAATAAGAGTCTCTCTGATCCAACTCTAAAGCTCATGAAGGAAAGGAGTGAGATGGTTCTACAATCCCCAGAAGATACCGCATCATATCGCCGGATCAATAGACAAATCTCCAAGTCGATCACCCGCACCCGCGGATTAAAGAGGCTATTGACCGGAACAAAGGCTCTAAAGTTTTTGCGAGAGATTTGTCTATTGGTCAGAGCTGGCTTGCGAAGCTGAAGACTGGGGACGGTAGGATCGTTTCATCCAAACCTGAGCTTTTGAGTGAGATAGAGAGCTTTTACGGACAGCTGTACACATCAACACGAAGACCCATCTCCAATTTAGCTAACGACCCACGAGCTAAATTGACTCGACACCATACCGAATACCGGACGTCAGCCTGTACGAGATTAGGATGGCTCTCAAACAACTCAAAAACAATAAGGCACTAGGCGATGACGGAATAACAGCCGAACTCCTGAAGGCGGGTGGGAAACCAGTCCTTAGGGCTCTTCAAAAGCTGTTTGATTCCGTCATCTTTAGAGGCAAAACGCGAAAGGCATGGAGCAGGGGTTTGGTGGTGCACTGGAAGATGTTTTCAAGGTTCTGGACTGGAGGAGATTTGGCATTAACATCAATGGCGAGTACATCACTCACCTTCGGTTTGCCGACGATGTAGTAGTCATGGCTGAGACCATGGAGGACTTAAGTATTATGCTCGATGATCTCAGTAGAGTCTCTGAAGATGAACATGGACAAAACGAAGATCATGTCGAACGTCCATGTGATACCAACTCCAATGAAAGTTAGAAACTCTACACTCGAAGTTGTTGACGAATATGTATACCTGGGACAAACTGTCCAGCTGGGTAAGTCCAACTTCGAGAAGGAGATCAATCGTCGAATCAGACTGGGTTGGGCGGCGTTCGGGAGACTACGCAATATCTTCTCGTCCAATATACCGCAGTGTCTCAAGTCGAAAGTCTTCGACCAGTGTGTGTTGCCAGTGATTACTTACGGATCTCAAACGTGGTCGTTCACTATGGGACTCATTAGGAGGCTCAGAGTCACTCAACGAGCGATGGAGAGGGCAATGCTTCGGATTTCTCTGCGAGATCGCATCAGAAATGACGAGATCCGGAGAAGAACGAAAATGACTGACATAGCCCAAAGAATTACAAGAAGTTACAAAATTACACCCATTATCTTGTCTTATAAACTTAAATATGCCATTATAATCTGTAAAGTTTTATTATTATTATGACGCATGTCATTTTACACCATTATTGTCCATATAAAAAAATTGTATTTAAACATTAAAACGAAATAAGTTACTATTCTTTATAAATGTTTTTAGAATATTTGTCTTAATGGCAAATAATCCGCTATTGTTCATAAGAAAAAAATAAAATCTTGATACTTTTTCTATTGTGACTTTAATGCACATAAACAAATTCTTATTTTGAGTTACGACTCGATTTTATGCTGGCACAAGTCTAAGTTGTGTGTTTTTTTGAGTTTTTTTGTATTGATTATACGGTTTATTAATTTTATTTTTGTTATTTCGCATTCTCAAATAAAAAAGGAAGCTATGGCTAAAAGAAGATTTCCAATTGGTTTTTGCAATAAAAAGTTATGAGTAATTATTTTTTGTGTTTTTTTAAAAGCTCTCTCCTGAAAAAACACACATTTTGAGATACCGAGTTGTTTGAGATAAGCGTCGACATGTCTATAAAAACAATTTAGTGAAATAATAACTGTGTGTTTAGGTAAGCTATTATCTCTAATATTAATTATGTTGTTTATTTGCAGTCCGCGCTGAGCCAGAACTGTGGCTGCTCCAGCGGCTGCGGCTGCTCCAGCGGCTGTGGCTCCTACGGCGGAGAGGGCAAGGGCGTGGTGAGCGCGGCCGGCCCCATCCAGGCCTGCGGCTGCACCTGCGTCGACGGCAAGGTGCCCGTGTGCGGCTCCGTGTGCTTCGGCGGCTGCGCGCCCGCCTGCGGCTCCGTCCAGATTTGCGGCCAGTGCTGCGGGTGCGGTTGCTAGAAGTTTTGTCACCAATCATTTGAATGCATCTCTCCGTTCATTTACATTGTTATGTACCATCTCATTCTTGAAATAAAAGTATGAACTAAAGCTGAATATGGTTTCAATCACTTACATCACTTGCCTTATATCATGACGACATGCTTTTGTTATGACTCTTGCGAAGCGTGCTGTTTTGAAGTTATATAAGTTATAAAATTTTATAGTAGGTACCTATTATAGGTACAGTCACCACACGGGATTGTTGAGCCACTATTGGTAATGGATGCAATTTGGTCGTGTAATATTATGGGTTCGGTATTTTTCGTTAGCGGGAACGATCGCGACATGAGACATGATCGATGTTCCCCGATGATATGTCAGTATGTCTAAACTATTTGACATAATAAGAATTCCTTCGTCTACGAAAATTAAGGATTAGCCATCGGCCATTATTAGACGCTAGATGTCGGTGTTCCTAGAGGAAACTGGATAACGACAGTTCTTTATGAATTTGTCTAAAACGTTTATTAATTTATTCATATTTTCTTCAAATCGAATGCCATGATTTATCTGACATTAATAGGCAAGGATTTTTTTCAAGTCAAGATATTTATACAAATATCCATGTTATCGAGCAATTTTAAATTAATTTTTTGACTGACAGAGACAAATGCTATTGCTGTCTTTATTATCATTCGTCACAGCTTCTAGTTGACGTTAGTTGAATACTTATGTAACCTTTGTGGAAATATGGCAGATAACCTTTGACAAAATATCCGACAATGACAGCCGTTAAAAGGAAAGTAAACGAAAATTTCTACATAGCAGCTTAGCAGTCAAATTACCATCAGGGCTCTGAAGTTCGATTGACGTCTCCAGGTCTAAAGCGGATGTTACAACGTAACTATAGTAACGTTAGCTTCCGGAAAAATCGCAATCATTCATTGGTTAAACATTTTTGTTATTACGTAACCATGGTAATGTCACCTTCCGAAGAAAACGCGAGCGATCATTGGCTAACCGTAGCAACGCCCGCCCCATTGGTCAGCAGAGTTCGGCTGAAGTCGTGATACCGGCCTCATAAGAGTTCGGAACACGATTTGTATTATTCGACCAAGTTGCGAACAGTGACAAGTGGCTCAACAATCCCGTGTGGTGACTGTACCTACTATAAAAATTTATCAAGTTCCGGTAGCTGATTTTCTTTCATTTTCAAACCTTGTGATCATACATTTTTTAATACCAACTGTTAAAATGAGGGCATAATCATTTGGCTTTGGAAACTCGTTTTTTCGGAAATATTGATTTCATACGAAAAGTGTTTAAGAAAATTATAATAAACAGTAGTTTATAAACATTAGATGTCATATACCAAAGATAAAAGACCAAGATCGCCTAATGTCCGAAGAGGGATCGACCACGTACTCAGCTTTCGCAGCTGATGCCTGTACCCCTAGGCCACTCGGTCTTAGCAACCACCGGTCAAATTTCTCGGGTATATGCAATCCCTCACAAGGCTAGGCGCCTTTGACCATACTCTAAGGGCAAGCAATACATGCCTGTACCTCCTATTAGAATACTTTACAGTTTTCTAGAATAGCTAGAGAGAGCTCGTGCTGCCATCTATTGAACGTATTGCGAAAACACAAATAAAATTATTTTTTAACTAAATATTTTGATTTGCACTTTTTATTTTTCCCAGTAGTCACACTACTTAATACTATATAAATTATAAATATTAGATGTCATATACCAAAGAAAAACGATCAAGATCCCCTAATATCCGAGGTGGGGATCGAACCCACGTACTCAGCTTTCGTGGCTGATGCCTGTACCCCTCGGCCACTCCGTCTTAGAAACCACCGGTCAAATTTCTCGGGTATATGCAATCCCTTACAAGGCTAATGGCCTTTGACCATTCTCTCTAAGCAATACATGCCTGCACCTCCTATTACAATACTTTACAGTTTTCTAGAATAGCTAGAGAGAGCTTGTGCTGCCATCTATTGAACGTATTGCGAAAATAAAAATCAAACTATTTATTAACGAAATATTTTGATTTGTACTTTTTTATTTTTCCCCAATAGTCACACTACCTACTTAATATTAGGTGATCTTGGTCGTTTTTCTTTGGTATATGTCATCTAATATTTATAATTTACATAGTATTAAGTAGTGTGAGTCACTGGGGAAAAATAAAAAGTACAAATTATTTTTTTTTTGAGCCAACCTAGTGTCGACACAGTCCTCTATGATGACTGAAGATGCTGCTGTCCAGCATCAATCTTCAATAAATGAATGGCTAGCGAAACTTCAATCCCTTAGTCCACTCTTACGACACCCAGGAGAAGAGTTGAGGCGATAACAAATATTTTCTCACTGCCATCACCACGCGGTCAAGCAGCGAAACGATTTGAGGATTAGTGATAGTTAATAGGGTTCCGATTTCTCCTAAAGCTGTTCGATTATAAAGGCTACTAAGTTTGATTTTCTAGTCGAGGCCTTAATAACGACCTTAATAAAAAATTATGAGTAGTTGTTGTTGAAAGAAGCCAATACACATGTACAACCCATCCACTACAAGCCATGCAATTAAATAATTCCTTGAATTATTTTAGATGAGTTACTTTATTTATTTATACTAAATGCATAAAAACACCAAGGTAAGTGATTGTATCGATGACTTTCGCAATTCTAGACAATGTAGAATTTGAAATGAATAAAATATACTTTAAATACATCTTTTTATTATTTTGAAATATCAACATGAATTTCAAAAAATTTGCACACAACTCAAAGTCACATAGCCAAAAATAACGAAATGGTGGTTGATGAGTGGTGGTCTTGATGGTTTTATTAACAGCCGCATCCGCAGCTAGAGCCGCATCCGCAGCTGGATCCGCATCCGCAGCCAGAGTTCACGCTGGTGATGCCCACGTTACCGCAGCAGCCGCAGCTGTAGTCGACGCAGCCAGATCCCTGGGTGTCATATTTGCCCTGGAACTGCACGGCGCTCAGGAACGGCAGTTCTCCGTTAACGTTCAAGTCTCCGCTCAGGTCGAGATCAGAGGAGACAGAGATGCCGGAAGGGGAGATGGGGCCGACGCTGGTGACTTGGAGGTCACCGCCGCTGCTGGGGATGGACGCGGAGCCACAGCCGCAGCCGCAGCCAGATGAGCAGCCACAGCTCCTGCCAGCAGCGATAGACTGCAACACAAAGGAATCATTTTATCAAATGAAATAATTTTACCAACAGAGGTCCTATTACTAAATAATCAGAAGACTATAATTTCATGAACACTTGAAAGTGAACATGACATTGGTGGAGCAGAACAGACCTTACAGACAGATCACTAAATAAACAGCTACATTAAAATAGTAAAATCAAGCAAAAAGGAATTTCGTACCGAAACATAAAATAGAAAGGATAATATATAAAAAATTACCTGCACCAGAAGAGCGAGAGCACAGAGGATCACAACTTTGAAGGCCATTTTGAGTTGTTCTTAGTGGAAGTTATCACAAGAATGTTTTTTCGAATGTCAGTCCGAGTTCTTAAATGGATTTTTATCGCTTTTCTGAAATTCCTTTTATTGTTAACAGAAGGTCAGTTTATAATTACAATTAAATAAAATGTAATGATTGATCACGTTTGTAGCCACTATCAGTTTAAATGCATTGTTCTAGAGGAAAACATTTTCAATACACAATAGCCTGCCTCTAAAGCACTTGCACGAGTTATCAATGTCTGGACATTCTTTTGAAATCGCTTTAGTATAAAAGCTTCACAATCAACATCAGCACTTATAGTTTCAAGTGCCTTTGAAAACTCTACTACCATGTCTCCCTTCACCGTGTTCACCATCTGCCTCCAGCTCTGTCTGATCCAGGTAAATATTATTCCAAAATATATTTATAACCGACTTCAAAAAGGAGGAGGTTTACAATTCATCGAAATCTTTTTTTTTTTTCATGTATGTTCCCCGATTACTCGAAGACGCGTGGACCGATTTGAAATATTCTTTTTTTGTTTGAAAGGGTATACCTTCTAGTTGGTCCCATTGTCACCGAATCCAGATCTGATGATGGGATCCTGGAGAAATCGAGGGAACTCTTCAAATGTTGTAGGCACACATGACATTTATCATTTATTTTCGAAGACTAATCAAGTATTTGCATCTAGTCATGAACATCTTAAGTTGGTGATCTGATGATGGAAGGTACAACTCTTTAGCAATTAGGAGTTGGGGGATAATTCTTTAAGTATAACATATTTCGTGTATTTTGGAATCTATTTGAGTATTTGCCTTTAGGTGGTCATCTTTTCATGTTGGTGAGCTGATGATGTAAGGCACAACTCCTTGGAGATTAGGAGTTGGGGAATAATTCTTTAAATATAACATATTTCATATATTTTGGAGGCTATTCGAGTATTTGCCTTTAGGTGGTCATAGTCTCATGTTGGTGAGCTGATGATGAAAGGAATAACTCCTTAACGATTAGGGGTTGGAGGATCATTCTTTGTATATAACAAATGTCATACATTTTCGAGATTTATTCATGTGTTTGCTTAGTAGTTATGACATGTCGGTTAGCGGTTAGTGATTCTTTAAATAATATTGGCATGCTAACTCTGTTACCTTTGAAATTGTTTTTGTATTCATATAAGTTCGCCAGTTCAGGTTTTATGGCCTACTACAGTGCAGTATATTCTAATTATAAGAATTTAGAGTACTTATACTGAATAACGATTTTATATTTACACTACTAAAAAGCAAAAAATAAAATATTTTAAAAATAAAAATAAAACCGCCTTCAAAAATTCGCCCGAACTAAAAAGTTAAAAATAATTTTGGTTCCTACTTCTTAGGATTTCCTACCCAAACCTTTAAACCTTTTACCCTATTCATTGAAATAAAACATTATGGCTATTATGGTGCCAAGCCAAATATGTTCACTTTGCGAGTACTTATATGTATTTGATAGAGCTTTGTAACTTACTGTCACTCCAGTTATGCTTTCATGAAAATGACTGAGGCAGGCCATTCTGTTGATAAAAGCGTAATCGGAGTGACAGTAAGTTACAAAGCTCTATCTAATATATAGGTACCTATGAACGCATTCGGCTTGGCACCGACTTCTAAGAAATCTGTAGGGTACCTAGCCATAATGTTTTATTTCAATTAATAGGGTAAAAGGTTTAAAGGTTTGGGTAGGAAATCCTAAGAAGTAGGAACCAAAATTATTTTTAACTTTTTAGTTCGGGCGAATTTTTGAAGGCGGTTTTATTTTTATTTTTAAAATATTTTATTGAAAAGTTTATGCTTAGGTGCTCATTGATTTCTTTGACCTCGTTTAGTCTATTGTAGTCTACTCTTACTGATATAGGTCTCTTCTATTAGGTACTGTGTGTATGAGCACATTAGGTGATAATACCCATTATCACCGCGCTGGACAAGCGGATCGCAATAGTATTCTCACAATGACAGGATTAATGTATTACTTATGTAAATTTAAAAATAGGGTAGGTATATGGCAGGTAATCTATTTTATCTAAAAACAATTCAATTGCTTATTATTGAAAAATTAAAAATGAACTTAGTACATGGATCACATAACTAAATTAATGTATAATCACTTATTGAATTGCTCGAAACTTATTACGTTAATAAAAATGAAGGAGAACAATAGAATTATTGACGTTCTTGTAAGTGTTTTACTGTTAAAAACATAATATTTTAAAAAAAACGAAATTGCATTGTGCGTTGATGTGTTTCAAGACTGTTAGTCTTATCGAATGTTCTTTTACAGTCCGCGCTGAGCCAGAGCTGTGGCTGCTCCAGCGGCTGCGGCTGCTCCAGCGGCTGCGGCTCCTACGGCGGAGAGGGCAAGGGCGTGGTGAGCGCGGCCGGCCCCATCCAGGCCTGCGGCTGCACCTGCGTCGACGGCAAGGTGCCCGTGTGCGGCTCCGTGTGCTTCGGCGGCTGCGCGCCCGCCTGCGGCTCCGTCAAGCTCTGCGGCCAGTGCTGCGGGTGCGGCTGCTAAGTTCTTCACCAACAGTTTCAACTAAATCGATTCAAGATCTACTATGCTCCTTGATTGACGTTTACTGGAAATAAAATAATTTACCAAGACATTTGAATTTATTGTTTTGAACCTTAATCCTCATTATGTGCCATTGTTTTGCCAATTTGAACGTTTCCAAAATCTAAGACCATGGGAAGGAAGAACAGCCGGATGCTTGTCTCGTCCGTTGGGGAACGCAAAGTTTACAATTATCTTAAAATAGTACTAGTAAGTTGAGTGTCCTAATGTAGGTAAAAGTAACATTAAAATGTATGTGCCAGTAACAATATCGACGAAATTCGTGATTTTATTCCGAAGCATAAGTACGCTAATATAAATAGCTATGTTACCCTCGGCAGATGAATTGTGGCAAAATTAGCTGGCACTAGCAATCTTTCCGAGTCCCTGAAGGAAGCCACAGGAATTTGGCAACGAATTGACATAACCTTATCGAGTTTTTTCCTTAGACTAGTCTTATGAAGATGAAATGACTAAAGAAAGGATAGTCAGATTAGTCAGTAATTATAGCTTCTGTCCAACAATATTTTTGCAGAAACTTTTTCAGAATTTGCCAACTCGATGCGTGATATGCGTATATAACATGATATGGATGTAGTTAAATATATTGCTCGACATCACCACACGCTCACGTTCTCGCTAGCATGTTCTAGTTATGTCCGAACATTTCAATTGTAGTACCATCTGGTAGCCATATTTGGTAGCGAGTCTACGAAATCAGAAACGTGTTTTCCCACCATGTGGCCAGCTACCAAATGGGAACGATGTTCATGTTAAGAGATAGGTGATTGTGAAGCACTTCACAACATCAAATTCAAAATTTCCTTACAACGAAGAAGTCATTAAAATGTTACGGTACAATGCAGTATGGAAAAAGCCTGTCATTGTTCTTTAAAATTAAACGCCATCTACTTACCTACGACTAAGAATTCTCGTTTCATTGTCAGCTTCAAATTAGGAACATTTTTCTCATTTGGAAGCCAGCTACCAAATCTGGCTACAAGATGGGACTAAAGAATTACCGTTTCGTAGCCAGCTTCGAATCAGGAATATTTTTTCATTTGGAAGCCAGCTACCAAGCCAAATTAGGTACCAAAGGAAATGTTGTCCTTAAAATTAACAAAAATGGGAAGAACACTTTTTCGTACTGCAAAAATTTTAAACGGCTTTGCAACACTGCTGTGTCGCTAGAAGACTCTGAAGCAGCTATTGGACCAATTATTGGCTTATTATAAGCCTACCATGAACTATCATTATGTTGCCTCTCTGTTGCACTTGCAAGTTCGTACATAAGAGTAGAGGTGAGCGCCGGGCCAACACCCGATTTAGAAAAAGAACAGGTAGATTTTAGACGTTTTGATAGTCGAAATCCGGGTGAGGTTTATTTCACGAAATAACTGATTGGATACCTATTTTGCCAGTATCTACGATCGATAAGAGATTACAATTGTAAGCTTTTGTTATGTTAATAGTCTTAAAATTGATCTAACGAACTCTTGTAGAATCCCCTAGTGAACAGGTAGGGAACTAAAATATATTACATATGATCATAAATCATATGTATGGCAACCTTGAATAGATAATTATAATATTTTATTACTCGTAGCGTTTAATTTGAAGTAGTACATGTAAGATTTAAATTATAGTACTTGTATTGTATTCGGTTAAAAGTCAGTCGTTTGACTTGAAGTCGGCTACCTGAGTGTCTTCGCGCCATTTTGGCTGATGCTGAAGAGGGGAGAAAAATCATGGTGGTGACCGACTCCAAGTTCAAGCGGCATTGGGTTCTAGAGTTTCAGTGTGGATGTGCAGTGTGATTTCAAAGTTCTAGAGTTTCATTGTGATTACAAAAGATTGTGATAATATATAATTATATAAGGATTTGAAGAACATTCGATCGTTTAATTTACTTTACCAGTAAACCGGTGATCCTGGCATTGATTTAACAAGTCAGAAGTGGTGATACTTTTAAAAGGTACGTAATTTCAATATTACTATTTTATGAAATTATACATTCTCGTCAAATTTATTGTGCATGACTTATTAAAGTGAATCCCAGTGTTTTGTACATTATGAAGTGTTTAACGCTTGCACGCGTAGTTGTTTTCGTACCACGGTGTATTTAACGCCCCGAATTCATAATGATAGGTTTTATTTTGATACGTCCTAGTATTTTAGATTCTATTAAATACAAATTATTTGTAATACAATTATTTTATTGTCAACAAAATAATATGAGATACAATTAATTAAGAACGATTTAAATTATAATGATTGAATAAACATGTCTTTAATAAAATAAATTAAATTAAAATGAATTAATATTTTCTTCGGTTACCGCGAGGATTACTCATGAAATAAAACTATGAAAACGGATAAACTCGCGTATATTAACTAATTTTAACTTCATTCCGACGTTTCGAACACTTTACAGGGTTCGTGGTCTGCGGATGACTGACAATGGAGGAAATTTGATAGATCTACCTCCATCAAAATAAGAAAGATAAGTACAAAACTACCCACCAAAGAAAAATTACTAAACCACAGACAATAAATTTTAAGGGTGGATGTACATACAAAATTTGCAAATTAAGCTAGTTATTCATTACAAATATTTTCAGAATGAAGACAAGAGACAAAATAAATAATCTACGCCGGTTCTATCCCTACGCCACTGCCTGAGAAGTATTTCCTTCCTTTGTATGATTGTATTGTTAGGAAGGTATCCCAAAATTGGGACCGGCAAGAAACTCAGCGGGACAACTCTTTTCAAAAAACATTTGTAGTACATCTTAAGATCATCATGCATTAAACCAAAACATACAATTTTGATTAATAAGGAAATTTAAAATAATTTTGAAAAAAATGTTGCCAGTACTAAAAAGGGGGGGAATGGTCACCACCGCCAAATACATCAGCCTCACGGTTTATGTCTAGACTGTTCCTTTATCAGATGAACAACTGGATCCCAAGCTGGTGGTAGAGACAAGCTTCTTTCCATTCTATTAAAGTTTGGATATTTCATTATCTCAATAGCCTCACGCAACATTCTAGGCATGTTTCTCTTCTCCTTAACGAGAACCAAAGGCTTGTCAAACTTAATAGAATGATTCGGTCCATCACTGACATGCTCCCAAACCGCAGACTGTTGTCGACGGTGCTTGACATCGGCTATGTGTTCCTTCACCCTAGTAGTGATATTCCTCTTTGTCTGCCCAACATATGAAAGCCCACATTCACAGTCCAGCTTATACACTCCTGCATTCAGTAAGGGCGTGCTATACTTAACAGGCCTCAGAAACTGCGACATCTTCTTCATTGGCTTAAAATAGGTTTTAATAGAAGCACGTTTCAAGATGCGGCTGATCCTGTCTGTAACCCCTCCAACAAAAGGCAGAACGGCTGGCCTGCGCTCAACAGTGGAAATCTTCATACGAGTCTTCTGATCGGCTCGAGGGATCTTCAGGTTGTTTGCCCGAAGTGCCTGCCTAGCATGCCGAAGCTCCGCAGCTAGATGCCGATCATCGCATATCTTTTGGGCTCTCTGAAACAAAGATTTGCCTACAGTAGCTAGTTGGCTGGGATGGTGGTGGGAATTGCCATTTAAATACCTATCAGTGTGAGTAGGTTTCCTATATACAGTGTGACCCAAAGTTTTATCCGGATTTCTTATAACCAAAACATCTAAGAAAGACAGAGAACAGTCATTTTCTAACTCCATAGTAAATTTAATTTTATCATGAATGGAATTTAAATGATCTAAGAAAGTTGAAACACTACTTTTTGGAAGGATAGTAAAGGTGTCATCTACATATCTTTTAAATATCTTCGGCTGCATGGGAGCCAATGAGAGTGCTCTCTCCTCGAAGTCCTCCATAAAGATGTCTGCGACAACAGGAGAAACTGGAGACCCCATCGCCACGCCATCCACTTGAAGGTAGAATTCACCGTTCCATAGTAAGTAGCCAGATGTAAGGCAATGTTCCAACAACTTAGCGTATTCCTCTGACATGTTCTGCTCCCTTAACCTTCTCTTGACAATTTCAATGCAGTCTTGCACAGGTAAACTGGTGAATAGTGACTGGACATCAAAACTGACCATGATTTCCTCATCCGTCAAAGTTAGGTCTTTAATATCACGGATGAACTGGTATGAATCCTTTGTATGTGTGCTACTATTACCACGCAGAGGTGAGAGAACACCCGCTAGGTGCTGAGCCAATTTATAGGTGGGAGCATCAATTTGACTCACTATAGGACGCAACGGGGCACCTGGTTTATGAATTTTAGGCAACCCATACAACTTTGGTGGCATTGGGGAATCAGGAACTAAACTTGGAACATCCAGATTAAGGTCGTCCGAGGCCTGTTAAGTATAGCACGCCCTTACTGAATGCAGGAGTGTATAAGCTGGACTGTGAATGTGGGCTTTCATATGTTGGGCAGACAAAGAGGAATATCACTACTAGGGTGAAGGAACACATAGCCGATGTCAAGCACCGTCGACAACAGTCTGCGGTTTGGGAGCATGTCAGTGATGGACCGAATCATTCTATTAAGTTTGACAAGCCTTTGGTTCTCGTTAAGGAGAAGAGAAACATGCCTAGAATGTTGCGTGAGGCTATTGAGATAATGAAATATCCAAACTTTAATAGAATGGAAAGAAGCTTGTCTCTACCACCAGCTTGGGATCCAGTTGTTCATCTGATAAAGGAACAGTCTAGACATAAACCGTGAGGCTGATGTATTTGGCGGTGGTGACCATTCCCCCCCTTTTTAGTACTGGCAACATTTTTTCAAAATTATTTTAAATTTCCTTATTAATCAAAATTGTATGTTTTGGTTTAATGCATGATGATCTTAAGATGTACTACAAATGTTTTTTGAAAAGAGTTGTCCCGCTGAGTTTCTTGCCGGTCCCAATTTTGGGATACCTTCCTAACAATACAATCATACAAAGGAAGGAAATACTTCTCAGGCAGTGGCGTAGGGATAGAACCGGCGTAGATTATTTATTTTGTCTCTTGTCTTCATTCTGAAAATATTTGTAATGAATAACTAGCTTAATTTGCAAATTTTGTATGTACATCCACCCTTAAAATTTATTGTCTGTGGTTTAGTAATTTTTCTTTGGGGGGTAGTTTTGTACTTATCTTTCTTATTTTGATGGAGGTAGATCTATCAAATTTCCTCCATTGTCAGTCATCCGCAGACCACGAACCCTGTAAAGTGTTCGAAACGTCGGAATGAAGTTAAAATTAGTTAATATACGCGAGTTTATCCGTTTTCATAGTTTTATTTCATAAAAAGAATTAAATTAAAATGAATTAAATTAAAATAAATTAAATAAAAATTAAATTAATAAAAAATTAATTAAAATTAATTAAAATAACATGTTTTGAATTAAAATAAAATTGATTGAATTAAAATAAATTAAATTAAAATCTGGTAAATTAATATAAAATAAATAAAAATGAAATAAAATAATTAAAAATAAAATAATATAAATAATAAATAAAATAAATTAAATAAAAATTAAAATAATAAATAAAATAAATAAAAATAAAATAAATAAAAATAAAATAAACAAAAATAAAATAAATAAAAATAAAATAAATAAAAATAAAATAAATAAAAAATAAAATAATTGAAAATAAAATAATTAAAAATAAAATAAATAAAAATAAAATAAATAAAAATAAAATAAAACAAAATAAAAAGAAAGTATATGATTTTAAAATAAATCAAATGAAATAAAATTTAATAAAATTGTATTAATTGATTTGAGTTCAATAAAATGAAATAAATTAAGATAAAATAAAATTTAAATAGGTAAAATTTAATAAAAGTATGTCGGAGACATGCTTCAGTTGGCGCAGACGTGTACGACATGTCGAGTCATCGAACGTCTGAATAGTCTTATTTACAATAAGAATAGTATTATTTGCAATGTTTACATTTAATTTGTTAAGAGTTATAAAATCTAGAAAACGATAAGCAATGTTTTGCTTGAGATGTTCTTTGCTTGGTCCATGTAGGTAGACATTAAACGTCATGTTGGTATCTACCCGCCTATGAAGCAGGTAGTTTGGAGTTGACGGTATAAAAGGTCACTAGCGCAGTATTCAAGGATTCATTCTTGATTTAGACTTGGAATAAAGCATTCCAGGGTTGAGTAAATGATGCATGGACGCAAGCTTATAACTCTCCAGTCGTTTTCTATCAGTATAGTTTAAAGTGTTGTAAATAGTCTTGTTTTAAGTGTGTACTTGTTGTGATTATTTAAAGTTTGGAAAATGTAAGACCGTCTGAGTTTCTTGCTGGTTCTTCTCACGACAGAGGTTTATCATTTGTGAACCAGTATAATAAAAGATTGTAATTTACCTTGTGTTTAAATATGTGCGTCCATGCATAGTATACACCTTTGTAAGCAGATACGATCAGTAGCTAGAAATTAAAAATATTCGCCACTCCCCTGTTCTCGGCTGTCCCTTCTGACATCAGAAAGCGGGATGTTGAATAATCGCCTACAATGAGTGGTCATGGTAAATGTACCATACGTAAAGAGTGAGGTTTGAAATCATCGACAATCGGTAAGGTTGAACTATCGTTACTTTTTATTTGGTGTAAGGTGTAAACTACTCGTATCTTTTGAAGCAAAGTCTGTTTCGAGACGTAATTTGAGATATCAAATTAGTTTTATTACGGAATTTCTATTGTTGCAATACGTGGGTAGGTACTCCACCCACTTCACATAAAAAAAAACATTAATTCAAATAATTTCAAAGAATATCATGGCTCATACTTGTTACTTTTCTGATTTTTTGAAATACTAGCAGTTCTGAAATACGGGCTGGTAACCCGTGGTTTTATTTTGTGGTCTACCAAAAATTGATTAGAGATTCTTATAGCCTGTTTTTTTAAGTTTTCTATGCGTGTGAAATTTATGTTACAGAATGTTTCGTGATGATTTCGTTCGTGATGACACTGATGACTATGTTGTGGCAATGAAACGAGCTCAGAATGTTTCAATTTCAAGAACAACACGTTCATAGTAGCCAGAAGTTCCGTTCATGACGACTATGCTGTTGCGATAAAACTACCACAATTTCTTGTGAAACTTCCAGGAAATGAAGGAGAATAAAGACTCCAGTTCTTCGGGAGTTGCTTTTGGAGCAACGGATGTAAAAGGACAGGTTTCGTTCCAATTGTTTTAATGCAAAATTAGAAGCATTAATTTAAAGAAATAACAGTTTGACATTTCTATTTTTAGCGTGAAGTTTTTGTGTTTACAAAAACGTTTTAATCTTTGCGAGATTAACTTGGTTGTAGTAAAGTGAAGCCCATTATTATTTTAATACAAAGTTACCAAAGGATACCAATACCCTAACCTCAACTTTTTATTTTTGTGATCAGGTTAAATTGAGAGCTCGCATGCAAATTATCTCTGTGATAAAACTAATACCGTACAATTTGATGATTACAGTTCAACATGGTGAATTGGAGCGAGCTGCCGGCCTGCAAGTTATTGCTGTCATCATGTCCCGACGGCGTGCCAGAGGCTGATGGCTGGTGTCGCTGCTGCCTACCGTGAACACGTGGTGCAGCGCGTGGTGTAGACACGTTGTCAATCCGGTGAGGAGTTCACATTTTGTTGAGCTATTTGAGCCCTGAGCTAATGTTGTTGAGTCATCGAGGGCTTCTACCCTTTCGATTCTATAGAGTTAAAACTTGAGCAAGAAATGCAACATTAAAACTAAATTAGACAGCGATAACGTAAGGTTACGCAAGTTTATTAAAGACTTTATAAAAGATTTATTAAACGCATTGAGATGTATTTTAACAATTTCTGATATAGGATGATGATGATGATGATGATGGTGATGATGATGATGATGGTGATGATGATGATGGTGATGATGATGATGATGGTGGTGATGATGATGATGGTGGTGATGATGATGGTGGTGATGATGATAATCATGATGATGATGGTAGTTATGATGAAGATGGTGGTTATGATAATGATGGTGGTTATGATGATGATGGTGGTTATGATGATGATGGTTGTTATGATCATGATGGTGGTTATGATGTTGATGATGGTTATTATGATGATGATGGTGGTTATGGTGATGATGATGATAATCATTTCTTATTATTTGGACGGTCAATAGTTTCAGTTTGACTACCTTAGTTCAATTAAAATGGTGGGTACTAGAATTATTCATCATAGTTTGCAATCGTGGAATGAAACTTTTTACATTTTTTGTTGGGTTCAGTTTTCTCGGACTACATGCACCATTTATCATTCGTAGTCGTAGGTGTAAATCGGATCTATTTTTCCGTCTCAGTGCGGCCACGATTGTGAGTGGCGTGCGTTTGGTTCAATGGTGTAAGTGGTCAATGCGTTTTGATTGTCCGACAGCCATGGAGGTGGTTGTTAAGACTCTATTGCTTGGTGTAGCATCTGGAGTATTGTAACTGCTGTGAGTACTGCAACCCATTTGTTGTTTTTGTTGAAGTGAAGTGTTTCATTTTTACTATTGTAGAACTATGTCGGTTACTAGCTAGTAAAGTAGTAAGTACCTAGACAGACTTGCTAGTCTGTTTCAAATGTTAATGAAGTTGATTTTAATTCCCTTAGTTGATTAAATGAGTACCTAAAGAAAATATGATACTGCATTACGGCATTTAATTTTTTTATTAACTACTTTAAATGCGAAAAGGGTAATTGTTAAATTTAATGAGTTCTTATGTCATTTGAGCTTTCAATAGACTGAGAGCAAGTTCGATGGATTGAGCGTGATCTAATAATCGTATCGGAAGTTCCGGAGCATGTAAAACGTGCACGTGGACTGCTTTTTATGTGCAGCACACTCTTTGCGAGGAGTAGCACTTACGCGGCTGAAATGGTTAACTTCTGATGGGTTATTGGATCCTAACAAGCCCATGGACAGAAATTGAATCAGGTGCATGGTTATGGTGTAACCTGGTTGAGTAACTTACGTTTTTGTTTGAGTCGAGGGATTGACTCTTTAGTTTAAATCTTTTTTGACTTTAATTGGTAAAACTGAACTTGGTTTTCAAGAAATGTAACCGAGTGATATTTGATGACGTGATGATAGATGTGAATTTTTGGTATACCGTTACGTTCTGGGGGTAAAAATGAGCCGGGGTGTTAATTGCCTAAAGACTGGCATGATTTTTGACATTGTCTTGTCAAAATCCCAAACGTGATGACGAATGTTGTAAATCGTATGTTGGGCAAAGTAATAAGTTAGCTTCAGAGTATGCCCACAGTCAGTTTGGTGACTGTGGATGGTTTCCACATCATGTGATGATTGTAGACAGTGTTCCTGCGTACCTAGCTGAGGTCGTGGATGAAGTGTGCCTACAGTATTATGGTGACTGTAGATGGTATTCCTGCGTACCTCGCTGAGGTCGTAGATGAAGTGTTCCTACAGTATTAATGGTGACTGTAGATGGTATTCCTGCGTACCTTGCTAAGGTCGTGGATGATGATTTTGCCAACAATGTTGTTGAGAGTTATAGAGTGTTCTTGCAAACTTTATTTACTCAGGTCAGTCAGTGACTGCACTGAAGGTTATAGATGTGTCCGGGTACTTTACTCGGATAGCGGGTGTTTTGTGACATGTTGATGACTGTAGATTGTTTTTCTGTGTACATTGCTGAACTCATGGGCGATGAGTTTGCTTACAGTATTTCTGATAACTCTTGGTGGTATACCTGCGTACCTTGCTAAAGTGGTGGATGTGTATAGAGTAACATTGACGATTGTAAGATGTTCCTACGATGCTCTAACAGGTTATAGAAGAGGAGTGTGAAATGATCGTGTGGAAAATTGTTTCAAATTTGATTTCGTAAAATGTAACGGTAGTCGTTTCTATCCCAATAAGTATTGAGGTCAGAATGGGTCGACCGTACCAGAAGCTTGATCGTAGCCGTAACCCGATGCGTCTGCCTGTGAGTAGTCCGTGGGTACGCAGTGCGCGGCAGGCTCTGGCGGAGGTCACGTTTTAGAGACCGTAGTGTCATAGGGTTGAATCGGCGATCCACTAGGGATGCGCGTAATGTTTGTGATTATGTGATAGTCAATATGCCATGAATGAGATTATATTCTTCCGCAAGTTTTCTGTAATGTTTTACGTAAAATGTGGCTACGAAAGCCAGATGATACTTGTTTGCTCTAGATTTGAAATTGGTGGTAATTAATTGATCATAAGTGATCCTAAATTCAGTTGCAAAGATTAAAATTATTTTTCTTGGGTTGAGATGATTTTACGTAGACAGATAATTTGGTCAGGAGTGACCGAGTGGTAACAAAGACTACTGGTGTACGTGTTTGTTTCAGATACAAGCGAGGACGCTTGTCTTGTCAGTATGGCCGTGTCGGAGACATGCTTCAGTTGGCGCAGACGTGTACGACATGTCGAGTCATCGAACGTCTGAATAGTCTTATTTACAATAAGAATAGTATTATTTGCAATGTTTACATTTAATTTGTTAAGAGTTATAAAATCTAGAACTAGTTTTTTGCTCTGTGCGCGAGGCCCAAGGGCCTCGCGGGCCTCTCTTTTTGTCGACTGGACGAGTGGAGGACTCGAGATTTATTTTTTATTTTCTTTAATTTTTTTATTATTGTTTTTGTATTATTTTCTACTTTTATCGCAGTTTTTGGGCTTTTGAGCTGGACTCCTGCAGCTCGGCCTTCGGCCTCGCGAGCTGTCAGGCCTCTGAGGGACGCTTCGGGCCTTCGGCCCTACGCGGAGCTCGGCCTACGGCCTTCGCAGATTGTCGAAACGAATCGTCGGGCCTGCGGCCCTCCGATTCGTTTCCATGTTACACTTTTTCATTGAGTAGCATGGATGCGTTGGACTCCTGCAGCTCGGCCTTCGGCCTCGCGAGCTGGCGCGCCTGTGTTGGACGCTTCGGGCCTTCGGCCCTACGCGGAGCTCGGCCTTCGGCCTTCGCAGATTGTCGAAACGAATCGTCGGGCCTGCGGCCCTCCGATTCGTTTTCATGTTACACTTTTTCATTGAGTAGCATGGGAGTTCTGGACTCAAGCAGCTCGGCCTTCGGCCTCGCGAGCTGGCTCGCCTGTGTTGGACGCTTCGGGCCTTCGGCCCTACGCGGAGCTCGGCCTTCGGCCTTCGCAGGTTGTCGAAACGAATCGTCGGGCCTACGGCCCTCCGATTCGTTTTCATGTTACACTTTTTCATTGAGTAGCATGGGTGCGTTGGACTCTGGCAGCTCGGCCTTCGGCCTCGCGAGCTGGCGCGCCTGTGTTGGACGCTTCGGGCCTTCGGCCCTACGCGGAGCTCGGCCTTCGGCCTTCGCAGATTGTCGAAACGAATCGTCGGGCCTGCGGCCCTCCGATTCGTTTTCATGTTACACTTTTTCATTGAGTAGCATGGGAGTTCTGGACTCAAGCAGCTCGGCCTTCGGCCTCGCGAGCTGGCTCGCCTGTATTGGACGCTTCGGGCCTTCGGCCCTACGCGGAGCTCGGCCTTCGGCCTTCGCGGCTACGAAGCTTCGCCTTCGGGCCTTCGGCCCTCCGGCTCAGCTTATATAGTTACACAGATTTTATTATACGTAGAAAAGCTTTGTTTTCTCGCAGCTCGGCCTCCGGCCTCGCAGGCTATCGCGCCTCTACGGGACGCTCCGGGCCTTCGGCCCTACGCGGAGCTCGGCCTGCGGCCTTCGCTGGGGTTCGAAGCGAACCGTCGGGCCTGCGGCCCTCCGGTTCGCTTATTAAGACAGTTAGGAAGGGCAGTTTCACCGCGTGGGCTCGCCCGTCGGGCCTTCGGCCCTCGGGCTCGCGCGGAGAGCACCTCGATCGTGACGCTCCGGGCCTTCGGCCCTACGCGGAGCTCGGCCTTCGGCCTTCGCGGGCTTGGCGCCTCGCCATCGGGCCTTCGGCCCTCAGGCTCGGCTTATTTAGATAC
The DNA here is from genome assembly GCA_025490895.1 of Thaumatotibia leucotreta. NCBI lineage: Eukaryota > Metazoa > Arthropoda > Insecta > Lepidoptera > Tortricidae > Thaumatotibia > Thaumatotibia leucotreta. The sequence continues at coordinate 28,605 of JALPQI010002068.1, read as the reverse complement.
TGGGGTTGTTGAACGCTTGGTAGATCGATTTGCTCGAAGCTCGGCCTTCGGCCTCGCTTTAAATTACTTGGGGGTGACGCGCTTGGGCACTCGGGTCGAAGCTCCGGGCCTTCGGCCCTCCGCGAGGTCGGCCTTCGGCCTCCCACCCTGAAGCTCGCCCTTCGGGCTCGCTTAACATAGATTTATATTGGTTCTGGTAATGTTCCGGCCCTCCTGCAGCGAGGCCTTCGGCCTCGCCCAAAATTACTGGGGTTCGGGACCCTCATGGGCCCCGGGAGTGAAGCTCCGGGCCTTCGGCCCTCCGCGGGGTCGGCCTTCGGCCTCCCGGCCTGAAGCTCGCCCTTCGGGCTCGCTTAACTTACTTGGGATTTTGACTTTTTGTTCGGGGTCGCCGCCATCTTGGATTTTTTTCCAAATTTTTTTTCAGATTATTATTCCTGGGCCCAAATTATGCCCGCATGCCAAATTTCAGCGCGATCGGACCATTATTTCGAAAAATCCATACAAAATTTTTTTTGTGCAAAAAATCTGAAAAAATTTTTTTCGTAATCTGGAGAGCCCAAAAGTCACGCACAGCGATTTCCAGCTTGATCGGATGAAAAAAAATTTTTCGAAAAAAAAAAAAAAATTTTTTTGCAAAAATATTTTGCCCATCGAATGGCTCTCGGAGTCCTCTATGACATTTGGTCGAGCACCCCCCACCTATCTCCCCCCGTTTAAGAGTTCCCATACAAACTTTGACGGGCCCTACGGCGGCCATCTTGGATCCGAGAATCACAAAAAAACTTTTTTTCTAATCTAGGACCCCCAGTGGTCCTCCCACCAAAAAATCAGGCTCGAAGGACCATTTTGAAATTTGGGTGCAAATTTTTTTTTTTTTTTTTTGCAAAAATTTTTGCGGCTCTAAAAACTGTCAGCAGTTCCCTATGACATTTGGTCGAACACCCCCCACCTAGGTCTCACCGTTTAGCCAGGCCGTTGATCAAAAAAGTGGTCTTTTCCTGTAGACCGATCTCCATATTTTTCCGGATCTACGTTTTTGCTCTTCTATACAAATCACCAACTTTTTCTCAGCCAGTACTTACCGTTGCGAAATAAAGTGTATCGTTTAGAAATCAGTCGGGATGCAGCTATATATAATATTAACTAGTTTTTTGCTCTGTGCGCGAGGCCCAAGGGCCTCGCGGGCCTCTCTTTTTGTCGACTGGAGGGGTGGGGTATTGGAGATATTTTTTTTATTTTCTTTAATTTTTTTATTATTGATTTTGTATTATTTTCTAATTTTATCGCAGTTTTTGGGCTTTTGAGCTGGACTCCTGCAGCTCGGCCTTCGGCCTCGCGAGCTGTCAAGCCTCTGATGGACGCTTCGGGCCTTCGGCCCTACGCGGAGCTCGGCCTTCGGCCTTCGCAGATTGTCGAAACGAATCGTCGGGCCTGCGGCCCTCCGATTCGTTTTCATGTTACACTTTTTCATTGAGTAGCATGGATGCGTTGGACTCTGGCAGCTCGGCCTTCGGCCTCGCGAGCTGTCACGCCTCTGAGGGACGCTTCGGGCCTTCGGCCCTACGCGGAGCTCGGCCTTCGGCCTTCGCAGATTGTCGAAACGAATCGTCGGGACTGCGGCCCTCCGATTCGTTTTCATATTACACTTTATCATTGAGTAGCATGGATGCGTTGGACTCCTGCAGCTCGGCCTTCGGCCTCGCGAGCTGTCGCACCTCTGAGGGACGCTTCGGGCCTTCGGCCCTACAAGGAGCTCGGCCTTCGGCCTTCGCAGGTTATCGAAACGAATCGTCGGGCCTACGGCCCTCCGATTCGTTTACATGTTACACTTTTTCATTGAGTAGCATGAATGCGTTGGACTCTGGCAGCTCGGCCTTCGGCCTCGCGAGCTGGCGCGCCTATGTTGGACGCTTCGGGCCTTCGGCCCTACGCGGAGCTCGGCCTACGGCCTTCGCAGCTACGAAGCTTCGCCTTCGGGCCTTCGGCCCTCAGGCTCAGCTTATATAGTTACTCAGATTTTATTATACGTAGAAAAGCTTTATTTTCTCGCAGCTCGGCCTCCGGCCTCGCAGGCTACCGCGCCTCTATGGGACGCTCCGGGCCTTTGGCCCTACGCGGAGCTCGGCCTACGGCCTTCGCTGGGGTTCGGAGCGAACCGTCGGGCCTGCGGCCCTCCGGTTCGCTTATTAAGACAGTTAGGAAGGGCAGTTTCACCGCGTGGGCTCGCCCGTCGGGCCTTCGGCCCTCGGGCTCGCGCGGAGAGCACCTCGATCGTGACGCTCCGGGCCTTCGGCCCTACGCGGAGCTCGGCCTTCGGCCTTCGCGGGCTTGACGCCTCGCCATCGGGCCTTCGGCCCTCAGGCTCGGCTTATTAAGATACTGGGGTTGTTGAACGCTTCGTAGCTCGATTTGCTCGGAGCTCGGCCTTCGGCCTCGCTTTAAATTACTTGGAGGTGACGCGCTTGGGCCCTCGGGGTGAAGCTCCGGGCCTTCGGCCCTCCGCGAGGTCGGCCTTCGGCCTCCCACCCTGAAGCTCGCCCTTCGGGCTCGCTTAACATAGATTTATATTGGTTCTGTTAATGTTCCGGCCCTCCTGCAGCGAGGCCTTCGGCCTCGCCCAAAATTACTGGGGTTCGGGACCCCTATGGGCCCCGGGAGTGAAGCTCCGGGCCTTCGGCCCTCCGCGGGGTCGGCCTTCGGCCTCCCGGCCTGAAGCTCGCCCTTCGGGCTCGCTTAACTTACTTGGGATTTAGACTCTTTGTTCGGGGTCGCCGCCATCTTGGATTTTTTTCCAAATTTTTTTTCAGATTATTACTCCTGGGCCCAAATAATGCCCGCATGCTAAATTTCAGCGCGATCGGACCATGATTTCGAAAAATCCATACAAAATTTTTTTTGTGCAAAAAATCTGAAAAAATTTTTTTTGGAATCTGAAGAGCCCAATAGTCACGCACAGCGATTTCCAGCTCGATCGGATAAAAAAAAATTTTTCAAAAAAAAAAAAAAAATTTTTTCGCAAAAATTTTTGCGGCTTCAAAAACTGTCAGCAGTTCCCTATGACATTTGGTCGAGCACCTCCCACCTAGAACTCACCGTTAAGCCAGGCCGTTGAACATTTTTTGACCAGGAGGCGGTAGACCAAAATCCATATTTTTCTGGACCTAAAAATTTGCTCCTCTATACAAATATCAAATTTTTTTTTAGTTAGTACTTTCCGTTTAGAAAAAAAACATCTATGGGAAATCAGTCGGGATGCAGCTATAATAATATTAACTAGTTTTTTGCTCTGTGCGCGAGGCCCAAGGGCCTCGCGGGCCTCTCTTTTTGTCGACTGGAGGGGTGGGGTATTAGAGATATTTTTTTTATTTTCTTTAATTTTTTTATTATTGATTTTGTAATATTTTCTAATTTTATCGCAGTTTTTGGGCTTTTGAGCTGGACTCCTGCAGCTCGGCCTTCGGCCTCGCGAGCTGTCAGGCCTCTGAGGGACGCTTCGGGCCTTCGGCCCTACGCGGAGCTCGGCCTTCGGCCTTCGCAGATTGTCGAAACGAATCGTCGGGCCTGCGGCCCTCCGATTCGTTTTCATGTTACACTTTTTCATTGAGTAGCATGGGGGTTCTGGACTCAAGCAGCTCGGCCTTCGGCCTCGCGAGCTGGCGCGCCTGTGTTGGACGCTTCGGGCCTTCGGCCCTACGCGGAGCTCGGCCTTCGGCCTTCGCAGGTTGTCGAAACGAATCGTCGGGCCTGCGGCCCTCCGATTCGTTTTCATGTTACACTCTTTTCATTGAGTAGCATGGATGCGTTGGACTCTGGCAGCTCGGCCTTCGGCCTCGCGAGCTGGCGCGCCTATGTTGGACGCTTCGGGCCTTCGGCCCTACGCGGAGCTCGGCCTTCGGCCTTCGCAGCTACGAAGCTTCGCCTTCGGGCCTTCGGCCCTCAGGCTCAGCTTATATAGTTACTCAGATTTTATTATACGTAGAAAAGCTTTATTTTCTCGCAGCTCGGCCTCCGGCCTCGCAGGCTACCGCGCCTCTATGGGACGCTCCGGGCCTTCGGCCCTACGCGGAGCTCGGCCTACGGCCTTCGCTGAGGTTCGAAGCGAACCGTCGGGCCTGCGGCCCTCCGGTTCGCTTATTAAGACAGTTAGGAAGGGCAATTTCACCGCGTGGGCTCGCCCGTCGGGCCTTCGGCCCTCGGGCTCGCGCGGAGAGCACCTCGATCGTGACGCTCCGGGCCTTCGGCCCTACGCGGAGCTCGGCCTTCGGCCTTCGCGGGCTTGACGCCTCGCCATCGGGCCTTCGGCCCTCAGGCTCGGCTTATTAAGATACTGGGGTTGTTGAACGCTTGGTAACTCGATTTGCTCGGAGCTCGGCCTTCGGCCTCGCTTTAAATTACTTGGAGGTGACGCGCTTGGGCCCTCGGGGTGAAGCTCCGGGCCTTCGGCCCTCCGCGAGGTCGGCCTTCGGCCTCCCACCCTAAAGCTCGCCCTTCGGGCTCGCTTAACATAGATTTATATTGGTTCTGGTAATGTTCCGGCCCTCCTGCAGCGAGGCCTTCGGCCTCGCCCAAAATTACTGGGGTTCGGGACCCCCATGGGCCCCGGGAGTGAAGCTCCGGGCCTTCGGCCCTCCGCGAATCCTGAAATGTCAGATTTTTCCCGGGGTCACCGGCGCGCCCTCTATACGACGGTATGCAACACTTAACCCCACCATACCTCCTTCCCGGAGATTAACTATACACATGAAATCAGTCGGGATGCAGCTATATATATTATTAACTAGTTTTTTGCTCTGTGCGCGAGGCCCAAGGGCCTCGCGGGCCTCTCTTTTTGTCGACTGGAGGGGTGGGCTATTGGAGATATTTTTTTTATTTTCTTTAATTTTTTTATTATTGATTTTGTATTATTTTCTAATTTTATCGCAGTTTTTGGGCTTTTGAGCTGGACTCCTGCAGCTCGGCCTTCGGCCTCGCGAGCTGTCAAGCCTCTGATGGACGCTTCGGGCCTTCGGCCCTACGCGGAGCTCGGCCTTCGGCCTTCGCAGATTGTCGAAACGAATCGTCGGGCCTGCGGCCCTCCGATTCGTTTTCATGTTACACTTTTTCATTGAGTAGCATGGATGCGTTGGACTCTGGCAGCTCGGCCTTCGGCCTCGCGAGCTGTCACGCCTCTGAGGGACGCTTCGGGCCTTCGGCCCTACGCGGAGCTCGGCCTTCGGCCTTCGCAGATTGTCGAAACGAATCGTCGGGACTGCGGCCCTCCGATTCGTTTTCATATTACACTTTATCATTGAGTAGCATGGATGCGTTGGACTCCTGCAGCTCGGCCTTCGGCCTCGCGAGCTGTCGCACCTCTGAGGGACGCTTCGGGCCTTCGGCCCTACGCGGAGCTCGGCCTTCGGCCTTCGCAGGTTATCGAAACGAATCGTCGGGCCTACGGCCCTCCGATTCGTTTACATGTTACACTTTTTCATTGAGTAGCATGAATGCGTTGGACTCTGGCAGCTCGGCCTTCGGCCTCGCGAGCTGGCGCGCCTATGTTGGACGCTTCGGGCCTTCGGCCCTACGCGGAGCTCGGCCTACGGCCTTCGCAGCTACGAAGCTTCGCCTTCGGGCCTTCGGCCCTCAGGCTCAGCTTATATAGTTACTCAGATTTTATTATACGTAGAAAAGCTTTATTTTCTCGCAGCTCGGCCTCCGGCCTCGCAGGCTACCGCGCCTCTATGGGACGCTCCGGGCCTTTGGCCCTACGCGGAGCTCGGCCTACGGCCTTCGCTGGGGTTCGGAGCGAACCGTCGGGCCTGCGGCCCTCCGGTTCGCTTATTAAGACAGTTAGGAAGGGCAGTTTCACCGCGTGGGCTCGCCCGTCGGGCCTTCGGCCCTCGGGCTCGCGCGGAGAGCACCTCGATCGTGACGCTCCGGGCCTTCGGCCCTACGCGGAGCTCGGCCTTCGGCCTTCGCGGGCTTGACGCCTCGCCATCGGGCCTTCGGCCCTCAGGCTCGGCTTATTAAGATACTGGGGTTGTTGAACGCTTCGTAGCTCGATTTGCTCGGAGCTCGGCCTTCGGCCTCGCTTTAAATTACTTGGAGGTGACGCGCTTGGGCCCTCGGGGTGAAGCTCCGGGCCTTCGGCCCTCCGCGAGGTCGGCCTTCGGCCTCCCACCCTGAAGCTCGCCCTTCGGGCTCGCTTAACATAGATTTATATTGGTTCTGTTAATGTTCCGGCCCTCCTGCAGCGAGGCCTTCGGCCTCGCCCAAAATTACTGGGGTTCGGGACCCCTATGGGCCCCGGGAGTGAAGCTCCGGGCCTTCGGCCCTCCGCGGGGTCGGCCTTCGGCCTCCCGGCCTGAAGCTCGCCCTTCGGGCTCGCTTAACTTACTTGGGATTTAGACTCTTTGTTCGGGGTCGCCGCCATCTTGGATTTTTTTCCAAATTTTTTTTCAGATTATTACTCCTGGGCCCAAATAATGCCCGCATGCTAAATTTCAGCGCGATCGGACCATGATTTCGAAAAATCCATACAAAATTTTTTTTGTGCAAAAAATCTGAAAAAATTTTTTTTGGAATCTGAAGAGCCCAATAGTCACGCACAGCGATTTCCAGCTCGATCGGATAAAAAAAAATTTTTCAAAAAAAAAAAAAAAATTTTTTCGCAAAAATTTTTGCGGCTTCAAAAACTGTCAGCAGTTCCCTATGACATTTGGTCGAGCACCTCCCACCTAGAACTCACCGTTAAGCCAGGCCGTTGAACATTTTTTGACCAGGAGGCGGTAGACCAAAATCCATATTTTTCTGGACCTAAAAATTTGCTCCTCTATACAAATATCAAATTTTTTTTTAGTTAGTACTTTCCGTTTAGAAAAAAAACATCTATGGGAAATCAGACGGGATGCAGCTATAATAATATTAACTAGTTTTTTGCTCTGTGCGCGAGGCCCAAGGGCCTCGCGGGCCTCTCTTTTTGTCGACTGAGGCCGGAGGATGGATTTGAGATATGTTTTTTATTTTCTTTTATTTTTTTGTTATTGTTTTTGTATTATATTTTACTTATGTCGCAGTAATTGGGCTTGTGAGCTGGACTCCTGCAGCTCGGCCTTCGGCCTCGCGAGCTGTCAGGCCTCTGAGGGACGCTTCGGGCCTTCGGCCCTACGCGGAGCTCGGCCTTCGGCCTTCGCAGGTTGTCGAAACGAATCGTCGGGCCTGCGGCCCTCCGATTCGTTTTCATGTTACACTTTTTCATTGAGTAGCATGGGAGTTCTGGACTCAAGCAGCTCGGCCTTCGGCCTCGCGAGCTGGCGCGCCTATTTTGGACGCTTCGGGCCTTCGGCCCTACGCGGAGCTCGGCCTTCGGCCTTCGCAGGTTGTCGAAACGAATCGTCGGGCCTACGGCCCTCCGATTCGTTTTCATGTTACAATATTTCATTTAGTAGCATGGATGCGTTGGACTCTGGCAGCTCGGCCTTCGGCCTTCGCAGGTACGAAGCCTCGCCTTCGGGCCTTCGGCCCTCAGGCTCACCTTATATAGTTACTCAGATTTTATTATACGTAGAAAAGCTTTATTTTCTCGCAGCTCGGCCTCCGGCCTCGCAGGCTACCGCGCCTCTATGGGACGCTCCGGGCCTTCGGCCCTACGCGGAGCTCGGCCTGCGGCCTTCGCTGGGGTTCGAAGCGAACCGTCGGGCCTGCGGCCCTCCGGTTCGCTTATTAAGACAGTTAGGGACAGAGAGGGCAGTTTCACCGCGTGGGCTCGCCCGTCGGGCCTTCGGCCCTCGGGCTCGCGCGGAGAGCACCTCGATCGTGACGCTCCGGGCCTTCGGCCCTACGCGGAGCTCGGCCTTCGGCCTCGCGAGCTGGCGCGCCTATTTTGGACGCTTCGGGCCTTCGGCCCTACGCGGAGCTCGGCCTTCGGCCTTCGCAGGTTGTCGAAACGAATCGTCGGGCCTGCGGCCCTCCGATTCGTTTTCAAGTTACAGTTTTTCATTGAGTAGCATAAGAGTTCTGGACTCAAGCAGCTCGGCCTTCGGCCTCGCGAGCTAGCTCGCCTGTGTTGGACGCTTCGGGCCTTCGGCCCTACGCGGAGCTCGGCCTTCGGCCTTCGCGGGTATAGTTATATAGTTACTCAGATTTTATTATACGTAGAAAAGCTTTGTTTTCTCGCAGCTCGGCCTCCGGCCTCGCAGGCTACCGCGCCTCTATGAGACGCTCCGGGCCTTCGGCCCTACGCGGAGCTCGGCCTTCGGCCTTCGCTGGAGTTCGAAGCGAACCGTCGGGCCTGCGGCCCTCCGGTTCGCTTATTAAGACAGTTAGGAAGGGCAGTTTCACCGCGTGGGCTCGCCCGTCGGGCCTTCGGCCCTCGGGCTCACGCGGAGAGCACCTCGATCGTGACGCTCCGGGCCTTCGGCCCTACGCGGAGCTCGGCCTTCGGCCTTCGCGGGCTTGACGCCTCGCCATCGGGCCTTCGGCCCTCAGGCTCGGCTTATTAAGATACTGGGGTTGTTGAACGCTTGGTAGCTCGATTTGCTCGGAGCTCGGCCTTCGGCCTCGCTTTAAATTACTTGGAGGTGACGCGCTTGGGCCCTCGGGGTGAAGCTCCGGGCCTTCGGCCCTCCGCGAGGTCGGCCTTCGGCCTCCCACCCTGAAGCTCGCCCTTCGGGCTCGCTTAACATAGATTTATATTGGTTCTGGTAATGTTCCGGCCCTCCTGCAGCGAGGCCTTCGGCCTCGCCCAAAATTACTGGGGTTCGGGACCCCCATGGGCCCCGGGAGTGAAGCTCCGGGCCTTCGGCCCTCCGCGGGGTCGGCCTTCGGCCTCCCGGCCTGAAGCTCGCCCTTCGGGCTCGCTTAACTTACTTGGGATTTTGACTTTTTGTTCGGGGTCGCCGCCATCTTGGATTTTTTTCAAAATTTTTTTTCAGATTATCACTCCTGGGCCCAAATAATGCCCGCATGCCAAATTTCAGCGCGATCGGACCATTATTTCGAAAAATCCATACAAAATTTTTTTTGTGCAAAAAATCTGAAAAAAATTTTTTCGGAATCTGGAGAGCCCAAAAGTCACGCACAGCGATTTCCAGCTCGATCGGATGAAAAAAAATTTTTTGAAAAAAAAAAAAAATTTTTTTTGCAAAAATTTTTTGCCCACCTGACAGCTCTCGGGGTCCTCTATGACATTTGGTCGAGCACCCCCCACCTATCTCCCCCCGTTTAAGAGTTCCCATACAAACTTTGACGGGCCCTACGGCGGCCATCTTGGATCCGAGAATCACAAAAACACATTTTCTTTAATCTAGGACCCTAAGAGATTCTACCACAAAAAAATCCGGCTCGAAGGACCATTTTGAAAATTTGGTGCAAAATTTTTTTTTTTTTTTTGCAAAAATTTTTGCGGCTTCAAAAACTGTCGGCAGTTCCCTATGACATTTGGTCGAGCACCCCCCACCTAGGTCTCACCGTTTAGCCAGGCCGTCGAACATTTTTCGACCAGGGAGCAAATCCTGAAATGTCAGATTTTTCCCTAGGTCACCGGCGCGCCCTCTATACGACGGTATATAACACTAACCCCCACCGTAACTCCTTCCGGGAGAACAATCATGTCATTCAGAAATGAGTGGTAATGCAGCTATATATATTATTAATTAATTAATTAATAAAACGATAAGCAATGTTTTGCTTGAGATGTTCTTTGCTTGGTCCATGTAGGTAGACATTAAACGTCATGTTGGTATCTACCCGCCTATGAAGCAGGTAGTTTGGAGTTGACGGTATAAAAGGTCACTAGCGCAGTATTCAAGGATTCATTCTTGATTTAGACTTGGAATAAAGCATTCCAGGGTTGAGTAAATGATGCATGGACGCAAGCTTATAACTCTCCAGTCGTTTTCTATCAGTATAGTTTAAAGTGTTGTAAATAGTCTTGTTTTAAGTGTGTACTTGTTGTGATTATTTAAAGTTTGGAAAATGTAAGACCGTCTGAGTTTCTTGCTGGTTCTTCTCACGACAGAGGTTTATCATTTGTGAACCAGTATAATAAAAGATTGTAATTTACCTTGTGTTTAAATATGTGCGTCCATGCATAGTATACACCTTTGTAAGCAGATACGATCAGTAGCTAGAAATTAAAAATATTCGCCACTCCCCTGTTCTCGGCTGTCCCTTCTGACAATATAACATTAGATAAATTGTATTAAGTTTAAATAAATTTGTGAGCAAATCATGTCCGATTGTTTTGTTCACAGTTTGAGATGGATGTGGAGGATGAGATTCAAATACCAGCTGGTGACGATCCCCAAGCTGAAGTAAACGACGGTAGCTCGGATCATGACAACGCTCGTGGGCGCAGCAGGACGCGGATTCCACGGAGACGCGTCTTAGAGAGTCCTTTACCTCGAAGGGTGATGCGTCGACGATCTCGATCAGCAAGGCCTCGTTCCCCTCTACGCAGGAGCCGAAGCCACTCCTACGTCAATGACCGGAATATACGTGACAACGGCTGCGATCAACGGGCGTCTCGACGTTGTGGGAGATCAAGGGAACCATCGAGGCGCTATGACCGATCCAGAGAACCATCGCGACGGCGAAGCAGATCCAGGGCGTCTTCGCGTAGACGACAGCGGTCTTTGCACACGGAAGACAATTCACGTGAGTTATTCTCTCAATTTACAAAGCTGCTAGATAATCTTGGATCTTCTCGTAAAAATAACAAAGAAACTTTTTCAAATGTCAACGTAGTACCAGAGTTTGATCCATCGTCAAAAAATCAAACTATCACAAATTGGCTTACTAAAGTTAACGAATGTGCTACGATTTATGAGTGGTCCGAGCGCCAAATAATACACTATGCATTGCCAAAATTGGTAGGCGTCGCGAAAAAATGGTACGAAGGCCTACCAACCCTACTTTTTTCATGGAGCGAGTGGCAAGCCAAACTTAAATCCGCTTTTCCATCAGAAGAAAATTATGGACAAATGTTAACGGACATGTTGGCCAAGCGGGCTAAGTTTGGAGAGTCACTAGAGGATTACTACTACGAAAAAGTCGCCTTATTAAACCGGTGTGATATAGTAGGGAAGAGGGCTGTTGAATGTATCCTATATGGGATAGACGACAGGTCGATACATCTTGGGGCCGAGGCGGCTCAATTTACGGATACTGACAAGCTTCTAGCATATTTGCGAAACGCTAAAACCGGAACTGCTAGAAATTTCACGAATTCATATAAAAGAAATCGAGATGTTAGACCAAATACTACCACAGTAGGTCCTCCAAATAAGTCAAACTCTAATATCCGGTGCTATAATTGTAAACAAGATGGTCACCCGTTGTCAAAATGTACCAAGCCCATTAAGAAATGCACGAAATGCTCATTGATTGGTCATACTGAGTCAGAATGTTTTCGTTCCGGACCAGACGAAAGTAAGGGTAAATCAGTGTTACTAATTAATCAACCACTGGATGATAGCAAGCCTAGTAAATACGTACAAGAAATTTTTGTTAATGGAAAAAAAACCACATGCTTAGTCGATCAGGGTAGTGAATTGACCCTGGTTCGTGAATGTGATGCTAAACAATTGTTTGGCACATTTGACAGAGTCAGTAAAAATATGGCAGGATTTGGAGGTGCGGTTGTTAATGCCCTGGGTTCATGTATGGCGATCATGCAAATTCAAAATGTAAGTGCCCATGTAAATTGCATTGTTGTACCTGACCAACTTCTCAAGTATCCCTTGCTCGTTGGTCAGACTTTCACCGAACAACCGCACGTTCAAATCCTTAAAACTGGGGATGAATTGCTTTTTACTACAAATTATAATACAGAGGAAAATATGCAAAAGTTGGTCAAATTGAAAATAGTTAGTGATGTTACTGTTAAAGGAGTAGACGTGTTGGAGGTAGAGTGTGATCCTAATTTAACGGGGAGCATATACATTAGAGGCAACTACCGAGGTCAGCCTGGTAAAGAGTATCAAATTGAAACCGGTATATACTCCGTAAGAAATGGGGTGGGTCAGGTACTGGTCACTCCACTAAGTAAAAAACCAATCGTGTTTAAGAAAAACGAAGTAGTTGCTAGGGCAGAAATAGTAATAGAGTCATCAGGAGTTAGTGAGGTTAATAGAATTGAAAGTAAAGAGTCACAGGAACCGTTCAAGTTAGATCAGTTAAATGTAGGTAATATTGCCGAGGATCAAAAGTCGCGTTTATTAGATTTAGTTAACTCTTATAGAGATTGCTTCGCGACATCGTTGAGTGAGCTAGGCTGTACCGGATTGGAGAAAATGGAAATTGATTTGAGTGATAATCAACCGGTAGTCTACAGGCCATATCGGCTATCGCAGAAGGAAAGAGAGGAAGTACAATGCATGGTTGACGAGCTGAGTACTACAGGAGTAATTAGGGAATCTAGCTCGCCTTATGCCAGCCCAATCCTACTGGTCAGAAAGAAGACCGGTGACAAGAGGCTTTGCGTGGACTATCGGGCATTGAACAGGAAGACCATTAAACAGCACTACCCTATTCCATGTAGGAAATATTCCAGGTGAAGATCAGATGAATAGGTTGTCTGGGCATTCTTTTTACACCACGTTAGATTTAGCCAGCGGCTACTATCAAATAGAGTTAGCAGAGGCAGCGAAACCAAAAACTGCTTTTGTCACGCCGGATGGTCAATGGGAATTCAATAGAATGCCCTTTGGACTGGCTAATGCACCGGCCGTCTTTCAAAGGACTGTGAACAAGGCTTTGGGTTCGCTTCGGTTTAACACGGCGGTAGCTTATATGGATGATGTGTTAGTACCTTCTGTAACAGTTGAGGAGGGGTTAGAAAAGCTAGAACTAATATTTAAAAGATTAAGAGAATTCAATCTAACTCTAAAACCAAGTAAATGTTTCTTTTTTCAAACTTCAGTCGATTTTCTTGGTTTTGAAGTGACTGCCGAGGGTATAAAACCGGGCATCAAAAAGATCGATGCAGTCCGGTCCTTTCCGTTACCCAAGAACGTTCATAACGTACGTCAATTCCTTGGGTTGGCAAGTTTTTTTAGAAAATTCATAGAAAACTTTGCGACTGTTGCACGGCCTCTCACGAGTCTACTTAAAAATAATGTATCTTGGGTCTGGGGTCATGAGCAAGACAAGGCTTTCAACGAATTAAGGGAGAGGCTGGTTACCCGTCCCATCTTAGCATTATACAATCCGTCGTTAAGAACAGAACTGCATACCGATGCTAGTAAATGGGGTGTTGGGGGTATATTGCTTCAGGAGCAAACTAACGGTGACTTAAAGCCAGTAGCATATTTAGCCGCCAAACTTCTTCTGTTGAACAGTATTTCTCATCCTACGAATTAGAAACTTTGGCGGTTGTTTCATCATTAGCAAAATTTAGACCTTACCTTCTCGGAATGCCTTTCACTGTAGTAACTGACTGTAATTCACTTCGCGCTACGTTTATGAAGAGAGACATGATTCCAAGGGTTGCCCGTTGGTGGGGTTTAATTCAGGAGTTTGACTGTGAGGTGAAGTACAAGGCCGGTCGAGGGATGTGTCACGTGGACGCCTTAAGCCGAAACCCAATTGATAGTAATCCTGACGGTACCCCGCTAGCTGATTTAGATTTAGAATTGCCAACAGTTTTCACAATTTCTGAAAACTGGTTAAAAACAGTGCAGTCTGCGGATACTGAAATTGAGAGGATTAAACATATATTGCAGGACTCCAAAAGTAACGATATAATAGATATAAAGCAAAATTATTGTGTCAAAAACAACTCTGTTTACAGGATAACTGAGAATGGCAACAGATGGTTGGTGCCTAAAGGGGTACGTTGGCACATTTTAAAAGCATGCCATGACGAGATTGGACATTTTTCTGCAGAGAAAACTCTAGCTAAAGTTAAGGAAACCTATTGGTTTCCTAAAATGAATAAGTTCACAATGAAATATGTCCTATCTTGTTTGGAATGCGCACACAGCAAAACACCATCGGGAAAGAAATCGGGTTATGTGCATCCGATACCTAAAATTGCTAAGCCCTTCCATACCTTGCACGCTGATCATCTGGGGCCATTCAACGCCAGTAAGCGCAAAAATAAATATTTACTTGTTATCATAGATTCTTACAGTAAGTTTATCGTATTGAAGGCGGTTAAGAGTACAAAGTCGTTTACTACTATAAAAGCATTCAAAGAATATTTTCCTATGTTCGGCTGTCCCACCAGATTGATAACCGACAGGTACTCTACCTTCACGGGTAAGAAATTCGAAAAATTCTTAAAGGATATAGGGGTAAAGCACATAATGAATGCAGTTGCCACTCCACGAGCGAACGGCCAAGTGGAGAGGTATAATCGCACTATTTTAGACTCTCTTACGGCAATGAACTATGGGCGCAACGAACATGATTGGGATACTAAAGTATTAGAGGTGCAATGGGGCTTAAATAATACCAAAAACAAGGGTATAGGTTGTACACCAACAGAAGTTTTGTTCGGAGTCAATTTAACGAGCATGGCAGAAGGAAAGTTACGTTCCTCGATAAACGATGACCAAAATGATAATACTACTAAACTAAAAGAGATTAGGGCTGGTGTTGACAAACATATAGAACTGACCCAACAAAAACAGAAAAACCGGTTTGATAAAACTAGATATAGTCCTCGAAAATTTAAAAAAGGAGATTTGGTTAGGGTAGAGCGATCAATCTTGTGCCCTGGAAAGAGCAAGAAATTGATTACAAAATGCTCGGGGCCGTATAAGGTAGTTGACGTAATGAGTAACGACAGATATTCGGTAGAAGACACTCCGGTTACGAGGCGTAAGGGAAAGGCGATTTACAGAGGGATATATCCAGTAGAGAAAATTCACCCGTGGTTACATTTTAAGAGATCTGAAGGAGATACAAGTTCTGAAGAGATGGAGGAAGATGATACTAGTAATAGCAATGTTAATGTAAATGATAATGATAGTGGTGGTGATAATGAAAATAATGATAGTGATGGTTATAATGAAAATATGGTAGAGGATGAAATTGATGATACACAAGATAGTTTATAAAGATCCAAGATTTAGGCAATTGTAAAATGAGACGAAACTGTTGTAAAGGATGGAAGGATGATTTGAAAACGTCTAAAATGACTATTGGAAGGATGTTAACTTTTTCTTTCAGAGGGATGCTGGATATATGATTTTTTTTCAGAGGGATGATGATAATATAATGTAATAATGGATATGTATATATGGATGTATATGTAACATTATGGTTATAAAATGACTATTGGAAGGATGTTAACTTTTTCCTTCAGAGGGATGCTGGATAGATGATTTTTTTTTCTTCACAGAGGGATGATGATAATATAATGTAATAATGGATATGTATATACAGGGTGGTCCAAACCTTGACGTCAAAAAATTTTTTTTAGATTCCTCACGTCATGGGCTATCAGAATATACCCCATGTATATTAGCCGATTTTTTGTAGTTTTCGAGTTATGAATTTTTTAAATTTTTTTTCTTTGAGAAGTTCTGGAGTGAAGAAATTTTTTTATAAAAAAAAACTATTGGGTTTTTTTTATAGTTTATTTTTGTAAAAGTATTACTACAAATAAAGCATTTAAGCTGACAAAAAAATTAACGTCATTACTTTGATACAAGTAGGATAAAAAAATACCAAATTCAAAATTTTACGTTAAAAACGCATCAAAATAGCATTAATTAACGTAAATAAAAAAATAAAAATAACCCAAGGATTTTTGGTATTCTAAAGCCTGCCCTAGACCTTAAGCCTTCGTAAAAGCAAAAAAAAAGTGATACTTGATGATGAGGATTTTTCGGAGTAGTCGGTCAAATAAACTTAAAAAAACCTTCTAAATTTTAAATTTAAAAATAAAGTAAAATTTCGTATAATAACTACACAAATTGAGTTTTCGTGGTATTTTCTGTCTTTGTTTATTGATAAGAACAACAAAACCGACGAAATTTTACTTTATTTTTAAATAAAACTTTTTGAAGCTTTTTTTAATTTTATTTAACCGACTACTCCGAAAAATCCTCATCATTAAGTATCACTTTTTTCTTGCTTTTACGAAGGCTTAAGGTCTAGGGCAGGCCTTAGAATACCAAAAATCCTAGGGATATGTTTTATTTTTTTTATTTACGTACTTTAATGCTATTTTGATGCGTTTTTAACGTAAAATTTTGAATTTGGTATTTTTTTATCCTACTTGTGTCAAAGTGAGGACGTTAATTTTTTTGTCAGTAAATGCTTTAATTGTAGTAATACTTTTACAAAAATAAACTATTAAAAAAACCCAATAATTTTTTTTGTAAAAAAATTTCTTCACTCCAGAATTTCTCAAAGAAAAAAAATTTAAAAAATTCATAACTCGAAAACTACAAAAAATCGGCTAACATACATGGGGTATATTCTGATAGCCCATGACGTGAGGAATCTAAAAAAAATTTTTTGACGTCAAGGTTTGGACCACCCTGTATAGATGTATATGTAACATTATGGTTATTATAATAGAAGTTGGATTAATGTCAATTTATAATGTTAAATTATATTCAGTATAGTTACAATTTTATTGTTAATGTAATGGCATACATATACAACTTGGAATAATGAAATGGAAAATGTTGATAATAATTAATTGATATTGAAGGGTTGTAAGAATTGGTAAAAGTAGTAGCTAAATATTGCATTAATACAATATAATTTTTGTTAAGTAAGCGCTAAGGGATATTATACAACAATATTTTTATAAATCTTAAAGCATTTTGTTGTTTAGGCACGTTCTGCCACTGGGGGTTTTTCACGAGGTCGTGATAAAGTTTGTCAGGATGGACGAAGCTGTAAGCTTTTGTTATGTTAATAGTCTTAAAATTGATCTAACGAACTCTTGTAGAATCCCCTAGTGAACAGGTAGGGAACTAAAATATATTACATAATTATGATCATAAATCATATGTATGGCAACCTTGAATAGATAATTATAATATTTTATTACTCGTAGCGTTTAATTTGAAGTAGTACATGTAAGATTTAAATTATAGTACTTGTATTGTATTCGGTTAAAAGTCAGTCGTTTGACTTGAAGTCGGCTACCTGAGTGTCTTCGCGCCATTTTGGCTGATGCTGAAGAGGGGAGAAAAATCATGGTGGTGACCGACTCCAAGTTCAAGCGGCATTGGGTTCTAGAGTTTCATTGTGGATGTGCAGTGTGATTTCAAAGTTCTAGAGTTTCATTGTGATTACAAAAGATTGTGATAATATATAATTATATAAGGATTTGAAGAACATTCGATCGTTTAATTTACTTTACCAGTAAACCGGTGATCCTGGCATTGATTTAACACAATTACTCTCCATCGTCTGTTATAGGCTTGTTTTCGTCAATTTTGATACCAGCTTCAACATAAAAACAATTAAATATTCTTGTGAATTTGCTTAAGTTGTGGATTTTATATCATCGCTACACTCTACGCTCAATATAATTTGCTTCATCATCATCATCATCATCAGCCTATAATAGTCCACTGCTGGACGTAGGCCTCTCCTATTAACTATGCGTATAGACGCATTAGGAGGTAAATGCCCATAATCGCCACGCTGGGCAAGCGGGTTGGCGATCGCAGTAATGTGTCCAGTATGATAACGCTGCTGCCCATCATCATTTTTTTTTATCAAATAATGGTCAGTGACACTTCAATCCCTTAGTCGACTCTTACGACACCCGCAGGAGGAGTTGGGGTGGTGACAAATGTATTCTTACTGCCGTCACCACACGGCCAATAGATTGCTTGAACTTAGTTATTTTGCTAGTTTTGGTCATGATTTCCTTCTACGTGGTGTGAGACTCCTTTCAATTTGAACGCAATTTATCTATTTACCAGCCTACCCTAGGTATGACCGACAATAATGTTACGCACAATAATAATTTATGTGATACATATAATGGTGCAATAGTGGTTGCCTAGTGAAACATCACCGAGGAACGACTATTGACATAAAATCAATATTCACATTGAAAACATTATTCATTTAGATAAAGCGATTCCATTGCTGGAATTGAAAACAAAACGTTATATTGCACTAAGCACTTTTAATTGGCCAAAATAATTGTGCGCGAAGACTGAACACACAAACAGCAAAAATAAATTGTTGTGTTGTTTTTTGTCATCGGTTGTCAAATTAACGGCAGCCACATCCGCAGCTAGATCCGCATCCGCAGCCAGAGTTCACGCTGGTGATGGCCACATCTCCGCAGCAGCCGCAGCTGTAGTCGACGCATCCAGATCCCTTGGTGTCATATTTGCCCTGGAACTGCACGGCGCTCAGGAACGGCAGTTCTCCGTTAACGTCCAAGTTGCCGCTTAGGTCGAGGTCAGAGGAGACAGAGATGCCGGAGGGGGAGATGGGGCCGACGCTGGTGACTTGGAGGTCTCCGCCGCTGGTGGAGATGGACGCTGAGCCGCAGCCGCAGCCGCAGCCGGATGAGCAGCCACAGCTCCTGCCAGCAGCGATAGACTGCAACAAAAATTAAGGTAAGTGACGAACAGAAACAATCCGAAAGTTGTTTTATCCATATATGTATAAATCTCCGACCGAAAACTAGAAAGTTGTAGATTTTATTTTCATTTTTGAGTGTTTGTACATGTATTTCATTACTCATTACAAACCATCTTTCTATTTATTTGTTAGTTATTGCTGGTCATGATTGCTGGTCATGATTGCAAGCCTCATATCACACAAATATTTGCTTTTGTTCTTTGTAATAGGGATGATGACTGTAGTTAAAATAAATTATTTAACATTATGCACGACATAATACACGAAGAAAATATTACTAAGATGTAGATTGCAGTAATTTTTGTACAGAACTTATATTTAATAAATTGAAAAGAACTTAAAAGAGTAGGTCATTTGGCAGTACTCAAACGTGACGTCACTTTTGAGTATTTCATATAAAATTCCATAGTGGTGAATAATGGTGATCGTTTTGACAGTTCGAAAAAAGATGCTGATTTGACTTGCCAGTCATCATGCCTATTCAAGTAAACGAAAAATGGGTGCGTCACGAAGGCTATAACAACTTTTGATATAATATTAGTCGCAATAACGCTCATTTGATATAATTATTGAATCATATAACAACAAATAATATATTTACAAATGATATAATTATTATTTTATATAATAATCAATTGAAATAATGATATTTCATATAACATACTTTTAGTTTCATTCATATTTCGTATAATTATCTTATAGTATAACCCTACTTTTCTTAAAACTTGATAATTACCAAGATATTGGCTCCTAAATAAAATTTGGTTTTGATCATAATTACTAACGAATGGGGACTAAATCTGCAGTGAGCGAGCGAAGCGAGCGAACAAAACCTTCCGGGGCAGATCCGACTCGGATAGGTTAGGTTAGAAGACTAAGGCGGGAGCTTTGCTCCCGCCTTAGTCTTCGAGGTTATTTTTTTTTTGCAACCCAGAAAAGTTTATTATTGTATATCAAATGAGAATTATACCGTATGAAGGTTATACAAAATAAGTGTTATATTAACTATTCATTATACTAAACAATAATAGATATTTTAATATTATACCAAAAGTTTATTATATACAATGAACGATTATATATTTCGAAAATATATTTTTTGTTGTTATATCGAATGAAAATATATTAAGTATTTTTATACGGATCATTACACACCCACGAAAAATCAGTAGAACATTAAGTTTAGGAAAAAAAAATGGTCCTTCTATACCCGTTTAAATCGAAAACTTTCGTTATTTTGGTATAAACAAAACCTTATTTAAAAAAAAGTAATTAATATTAGAAGCATTTTATAATCGATACCATTTTAATACCATTGTGTAGACATTTTTGTCAAACAAAACACACAAAGAGTATAAACTGCGTCTAAATGTCATAAAAAAAAATAAACAAGTAGATACTACGTATTTGTCTTAAAATGACACTTTGATACTAAATATAATAGGGTAGCTTATGAAAATAATATGAATAAAGTTAGTTACCTGGACAAGGAGAGCCAGAGCGCAGACGATCACAACTTTAAAGGCCATTTTAAGGTTTCTTAGCGGAAGTTCTCACTAGAATAATTCATCGTTGAAAAGATCCAGCTTTTAAATGAATTTTTATCTGTGCTCGAAAATTCCTTTCATTGTTAATTCAAGTCCGATAACAATAACAATTAAACTAAAATTATCAATACATCACGTGTGGAGGTCTGAAGTATCGGAATACATTGTTTTAAACAATATAATTCAAGAGATATAAATACAATTATTATCATTTATGCACCTGCAATGAAATTATCAATGTGTCTAACATTCTTTTGAAATCATTTTGATATAAAAGGAACACCAGCTAAAAAGCAATTATAGTTTCAAGTGACTTTGAAAACTAAAGACCAAATCATGTCTCCTTTCACCATCTTCACCATCTGCCTCCAACTCTGCCTGATTCAGGTAATTATAATTTTATTATTGTTGTGTTGATTAATTGCTAAATCTTTTATTTTATTTGTTTAAATTACTGGTCCAATTTTTTTCAGTTATTGATATATATATTTTTTCATTTGAATACGTAGTAAATTGTCAGTGTAGCATTTTTGGATCCTTATAATCAAGACAGAACTTATTCTTTTGATGTAACACACAACACACATCAACACTAGATTTTTGTTTAGTCCTGTCGCTGAGTCCCTTAACCCTTCGTATGCCTAGTGCCGTATCCGTCCCAAGCAATTGGACTCTAAATTATAAACTTCAAGGTCATAAATTAAATACCATTTTTTGACAGCGGCATACGAAAGGTTAAGGCATTCTGAGTCCGAATCTAAAGTTACTATATTTCCTCCACTGCTAGTGGTGGTGTTGTACTTAAAATTTGGCGTAGCTTGGAGCAAATTGCCCTTTCTTCTAACCCCATTTTGTATCTTTGCATAATTATAAAGATCAGAGACTAATATTTGAATTCAATAGCGTTGAAAATACTGTTAACAATGCTTTTACATTTCACAGGTTATTCATAAACTTAAATATAAATAACCTGTTTTGAATTATTTCTGATGGCAATGATAAAGATTTTCTCACAAAGAGACCCAGGTATATTTATATTCTCATAATTATATCCAGGCAATAGAAGAAGATAACCCTCAAACTGTTTTTTTCTGTAGTTAAACCAATAATTTATCTTTAATTGAAACCTTAAATGTGTTTTGCAGTCCGCACTGAGCCAGAGCTGTGGGTGCTCCAGCGGTTGTGGCTGTTCTAGCGGCTGCGGCTCCTACGGCGGAGAGGGCAAGGGCGTGGTGAGCGCGGCCGGCCCCATCCAGGCCTGCGGCTGCACCTGCGTCGACGGCAAGGTGCCCGTGTGCGGAACCGTGTGCTTCGGCGGCTGCGCTCCCGCCTGCGGCTCCGTCCAGATTTGCGGCCAGTGCTGCGGTTGCGGTTGCTAAAATGTTTCACCAATCATTTGACTCCATCTCTTCGTTCATTTACATTGTTGTGTACCATCTTAATCTTGAAATAAAAGTATGAACTAAAGCTGAATATCGTTTGAATCCCTATCTTGTTTCATCACGACATACTTAATACTTATGCTGCCACTCTAGCGAGGCAAGCAATTTTGAAGTTATAAGAATAGGTATTATCAAATTTATCAATAACATATAAGGTCATACCTACTCATTCAAAATACGTTACGGTAGCTGAACTTCTTTCAAAATTAGTATACATATCTTTGCAATAAATCTAATTATCATGTTTTTTTTATTCTGTATGGAAAGTTATTTTCACACCCTGTGATCATTTATTCAAGTTTCAAGTTTTCAAAGGGAGCTAAAATCTATTTGGCTTTTGAAGCCCATATTTCTGGAAACTTAACGAGAAAAAAAATTAAGTAAATAAGAATAGGAAATGATACTTAAGTCTTTACAGAATATCCAATAATATCTTAAAAATAACATTTAGTATGGGATACGAAAGAGATTGATATACCTACTTATTTTAAATTACAGCTTTATTATTAAATCCGCAGAAAAATGGCAAAATTATAGTATTATCTTGCAGGCAGCAGTCCATGCTTGCCGTACCTTTCTCCGAAAATCCCCAAATTCAGTCCTTTTAAAGTTAGATGTAAAGAATGCCTTCAACTCGGTCAATAGAAATGTCATCTTAAATGAAGTTAAAAAATCCGTCCCAGATATTTACCCTTACATTTGGCAATGCTACAGCTCCTCCACGCACCTCAAATTTAACAGCCATACCATACTCTCATCTGTCGGCTGCCAGCAAGGTGACCCCCTGGGCCCGGCCATCTTCAGCCTTTGTATCCATCCATGTATCACCGAACTTACTTCAATATTTAATTCCTGGTATTTAGACGACGGCACATTAGGGGGTGAAGTTAGCTCTGTCAAAGATGATTTCATAGCCATTAAATCCGCTTTCGAATCCATAGGCTTACAACTAAACTTAAACAAATGTGAACTTTACGTCGACCCAGCAATTCAAAATAAATGTGAAATTATAAGATCGTTTGAAAACCTCTGGCCGGGCATCAAAATTCACACCAAAGCTTCGCTTCACCTCCTTGGTGCGCCGGTATTTGATGAAGCTATCCCAGACTTCATCGATAAAAATATACAACATTTTAATTCGTTTTCAGACCACCTACTTCAAATTAATCCGCACATGGCCATCTTTATTATTCGTTTTTGTCATTTCGTACCAAAATTTACTTATGTCATGCGATGCAGCCCTTTTTGGAAATTCACACACCTTTGTGAAAATATAGACAACATCATTTGGACACATATTGAGAAAATTATAAATATTAAAATTGATTCCAGAATGTTTAACATCGCTTCCCTCTCAGTAAGGTTCGGTGGTCTTGGTCTACGTAAAATCTCCAGCGTCGCCCTGCCGGCTTTCTTGTCCTCGGTACACAGCACGCTATCTCTCACTGGAAAAATACTAAATCCATCGGTCGCATGGAGACTGACCTGTCCAGGGGTAGATCCGCCTTTTAATGGCAATAGCCAGATACTCTGGGACGGACCCATTTGCCGGTGGGTGCAAACAGATCTCATAAATTCAACAACAAATATATCGCCCGCTTATTAGCGATTTCGGAAAGGGAGTCTGGGTACTGGCTCAATGCCTATCCTTCAGCCAACTACGGAAACCTTCTGGACCCTAACAGTTTCCGTATTGCTGTCGGCTTGCGACTCGGGGCGAACCTAGTCGTTCCACATCGCTGCCTCTGTGGCACAATAGTTGACAGGCTGGGGCATCATGGTCTGGCATGCTCAAAGAGCGCTGGTCGCCTGTCGCGCCATGCTAGCCTTAACGACATCATCCGTCGGGCTCTGGTCAGTGTCAGCGTGCCGGCCACTTTAGAGCCTTGTGGCCTGGTACGTGATGACGGCAAGAGACCAGACGGGATGACTCTCGTGCCCTGGCAACAAGGACGGCCCTTAGTCTGGGATGTCACATGTGTGGACACCCTGGCGCCGTCCCACCTGGGCACGACGTCGACGAGAGCTGGGCCTGCGGCCTCCGCTGAAGCTGCAAAGCGGCGCAAATATGCAGCTTTAGGTGACAGCTACATATTTGCGTCGTTCGCAGTGGAGACCCTTGGCCCCTGGGGACCGGAAGCAATTAAACTTTTTTAAAAATTAAGTTATTTGCTCATCCGGTCCTCGAGTGAACCTAGAGCTGGCTCGTTCCTCGCCCAACGAATTGGCATTGCCATTCAGCGAGGCAACGCAGCCAGGCACTTTGCCCAGTGACAGCGATGTGGGAGACATTTGTACATATAGTTTAGGTCCCCGTAGTCCTTAAGGTAGGCTTAGTTTAGCATAGTATAGTTTTTGTTTTTATTTTTATTTTTGTTAGTCCATTGTGTATTCCAAAAATAATCACGTCCATTACAAAATAACCCAAATAATTTAAATATACAATACAATAAAAACTAACTTTAAATAACAAACGAATACTAAAACTATACTAAAAACCCTGCTGCGCCACGCCTGGTCCAAAAGTCCCCATCACGCTCGCTGCGTTACCACGTTGTACAGCGATGGAGACTTGTTGAACCAGCCATGAACTAGAACGTGGGTCACCACCCCTCTCCCTCAACCGCCTACCTAGCTCCCGGAAAAATTCACCGGCCTCGTCACACCAGGGCCCAGCCGTTTCGATGGCAATGGGCACAAAGTCATACGTGACCCCCAAGGCAGAGTATTTGGCGTGTTTATTCCTGGCAGCAGTTTCCGCCGCCGAGCCCGCTGACCTGACAGTGTGCCTCAAATGCGACGCAGCAAATGTACTGACACATGTTGCGTCCCACAGTAGGCACCGCCCTCTGCGCCAGGGAACCAGTGTAAGCCCGTCGGGTCTTTTCCCGTCCAAACGAGACAAGCCCGGTGGCTCCAGGACACATGGAACCTTCGCTGCCACTAAAGCCCGACGAACAATTTCGTTGATCGAATGGTGCCTAGGGAAACGGCCGGCGCACCTCTGGCAACTAAGCCCATGGTGGCCGTTCTCCTCCACCATCACCCCACAAATACATCGATGCGCGTTACACACCTTGCTCCCCAATCTCAACGCCACCGCAATTCTCAAAGAATCATTGTCAAGTAGTGTACCCAGTTGTGGGGACGGCAAGGCATGCAACCACGCACCCGCCTCTGGTTTCCAAAATATTTTTTTTTTATTTAAGTTTACCTTTTACACCAAATAAGTAAGATCTGCCCTGATTTTTTTCAACGTATTATCTTTGTTGACTTAAGAACTCTAAAGACAGATACAATTTGTATACATTCATTAATGCCATTCATAAAGTCGGTCGTTTCGTACGTGACTAACTTCATGCCCAAGACGTGACGTCCACACACACAGTCGCACACGTCATGATATGATACGAAGAAGGTTTTCAGTGATGTTATGACGCGACGTCACGAGTGACGGATCCAAAGTAAAAAAACTTTCATATAAAAAAAAATTGTGCTTTCTTGTGTGCATTTACATATTTCAAAGAAATCATTCTTGATTTCTGCATTAAGTACATCACCCACGAGAAGAGTCGGAGCGGTAACAAACGTATTCTTTTTGCCTTCACCACGTGGCAGCCAAATGATTTGAGGATTAGTGGTCGGTAAATGTTTCAGATCTCTCCTAAAGTTGTTCGATAATAAGGCCTACGAAATTTTCTGGTCGAGGCCTTACTGACGACCTTATTAAAAAAAGAGATGAGTAATTCATATTTTAACGACAAACGGGTCTCGCATAAACTTAATATTATCCTGACGTTTCGGGCATAACTTTACACCTGTGGTCGCAGACAGCCTGGCGAGAAAATATATCAATACCTTCTATTTGCGCGGGTTTTGCGAACTACTCGTACAACTTGGTCTTGATTATTCATTTCTAGGCTAGCTTTGTCAACTATAGTTGGAAATTTCTAAGAATTAACTGTGGACACTTTAGAAATGAGCCTAATATATTATATGACGTTAAGTTAAGACTATCGGAAAAACGGTTAGCCTTACCCTATGAGGTTTAATCTATAACTGTCAAAAGTTAATTCTTAGAAATTTCCAACTATAGGCATAAACACAAAACTCATAATATCCAATGGCTTCAAAATTGATGTTTCACCACGCTTACATTTATAAATCAGAGAATTCCACGCGGAAGAGATTCCTTTCCACTCATTTTGATTAAAATTCCGATGTTTATTAACTTCATAGCTTCACGTACTTTTAGGCTAAGTATGATGAATAGTTATATGTTCGGCTTTTCGGGTTTTGGAGCTCAATCGTGTAGTTTGGTCCAGATTCCAACCGATGTTTGGCCTTAGCAGACTTATTCTTTTGACGCTTTCTAACAGCTGTGATAATATAATTATGTTCCTTGACCCTTTTTGAGTAGTTGTTGTTGTTATTGAAAGAGGCCCAGACATCCCATAATCGACTGCAAGCCACACAATTTTAGAAATCCTTTGTAATTATTAGTACGTACTTAAGTATTTCAATGTAATAGGTACCAAACTTAAAATAGCACTAAGATAAAAGTTATTTAGACAACTTGCGATCGCAAACAACGTAGTAAGTACCAATTAGAAATGAAAAAAAAAATATTTTGATAACATACTTTTATTATTTTGAATTATCAACATGGAATTCAATAAATTTGCACACAACTCATAGTTACATAGCCAAAAGTAACGAAATGGTGGTTCATGAGTATGTAATTTGTGGTATTATTAACGGCAGCCGCATCCACAGCTAGAGCCGCATCCGCAGCTGGATCCGCATCCGCAGCCAGAGTTGACGCTGGTGATGCCCACGTTACCGCAGCAGCCGCAGCTGTAGTCGACGCAGCCAGATCCCTGGGTATCATATTTGCCCTGGAACTGCACGGCGCTCAGGAATGGCAGTTCTCCGTCAACCTTCAAGTCTCCGTTCAGGTCGAGGTCAGAGGAGACAGAGATGCCAGAGGGGGAGATGGGGCCGACGCTGGTGACTTGGAGGTCTCCGCCGCTGGTGGAGATGGACGCTGAGCCGCAGCCGCAGCCGCAGCCGGATGAGCAGCCACAGCTTCTGCCAGCAGCGATAGACTGAAACAAAAATCGAGGTTAGTGACGAACAGAAACAATTCTAAAAGTTGTTTTGTCCATATGTATATCTCCAACAAAAAATAAAAAATGTGTGGAATTTATTTGCATTTTTGTGTGTTTCTTTATACTTTTGTTTGTATAAAATAAATACACGTTATTTTAAATTATTTTTCTATTTGTTACTTATATAAATGGTCGTCATCGGAAGTCTCATATTACAAATCTTTTTTCTTTGTTATCTCAGGTACAAAGTACACGATTAGTAGACGAAAAATTAGTAGCATAAAGTACAGGAAAAAATTGGGACTTCTTGTACCAATTTGTACCAAAAAGCTTCGTAATTTAAGAAAAAAATTGTTAAAAACATGTACCTAATTAATGTTAGTGGCATTTAACGATCGATGCGATTTTCATTTAGACATTTTTGAGAAACGCCAAGAGATACAATTACTTTATAAATTGCTTATTATTAAATATCATATCAAAAAACAATTAATAGGTACATCGCATTTGTCTTGAAATGACACTTGGGTAGTACATAAAAAGATAATGAAAAGGTTATTATAGTTACCTGGACAAGGAGAGCCAGAGCGCAGACGATCACAACTTTGAAGGCCATTTTAAAGTTTCTTAGCGGAAGTTCTCACTAGAATAATTCATCGTTGAAAAGATCCAGCTTTTAAATGAATTTTTATCTCTGCTCAAAAATTCCTTTCATTGTTAGTTCAAGTCCGATAGCAATAACAATTAAACTGAAATTATCAAGACATCACGTGTGGAGGTCTGAAGTATCGGAATACATTGTTTTAAACAATATAATTCAATAGATATAAATACATGTATTGTTATTTATGCACCTGCTATGAAATTATCACTGCATCTAACATTCTTTTGAAACCAATTTGATATAAAAGGAACACCAGCTAAAAAGCAATTATCGTTTCAAGTGACTTTGAAAACTAAAGACCAAAAACATGTCTCCTTTCACCATCTTCACCATCTGCCTCCAACTCTGCCTGATTCAGGTAAATATAATTTTATTATTGTTTTTTTTATGATTTTTTTAACTATTTATTTTATTTGTTTACTCGTTCGATTTTTTTTCAACACCACACCTACAATGTCATTGTCGAATTTGTCGGATCCTTATTAAGATATCAAGATCGAATTTATTATTTGATGTGACAAAAACATCAATACATACTAGAGTATCGTTTAGGGACCCTAGTTCCTTACGGCATTCTGTCTGGATCTATAGGTACTATATTTCCTCCACTGGTACTTAGTGGTGGTGGTTTACTTAAAACGCACACAAGTTCATATGACATTATAGTCTCAAAATGTGGTCAGGAATACACCTTTCAAGTTTGTCGGGTTACTCATTGTTCACCCTGTAGATACTAAGTATATTTCCTCCTCTAGTAAGCAGTGGTAATAGTGCACTTAAAATTTGGCGTAGTTTAGACCAAATGGCATTACCTTCTAACCCCCTTTTGTCTCTTCGCGTATGAAAATCAGAGACCAATCTTTGAATTGAATAGCGTTAAAGATACTGTTGCCCGTGCTTTTACTTTGCCTGTTATGAATGTCTCCTATCTTTAATTGAAATCTTAAATGTGTTTTGCAGTCGGCACTGAGCCAGAGCTGTGGCTGCTCCAGCGGCTGCGGGTGCTCCAGCGGCTGCGGCTCCTACGGCGGAGAGGGCAAGGGCGTGGTGAGCGCGGCCGGCCCCATCCAGGCCTGCGGCTGCACCTGCGTCGACGGCAAGGTGCCCGTGTGCGGCTCCGTGTGCTTCGGCGGCTGCGCGCCCGCCTGCGGCTCCGTCAAGCTCTGCGGCCAGTGCTGCGGGTGCGGCTGCTAAGTTTAGCACCAACAGTTTCAACTAAATCGATTCAAGATCTACTATGCTCCTTGATTGACGTTTACTGGAAATAAAGTAATTTACCA